>OZ008367.1:365337235-365430821 GCA_963931995.1 Phaonia tiefii
AAAACAATTCCTGAGCTCATATTCGAGATCCAGCGCGTAATCGGTGAGATACAGCCACATCTCTTTAAATAAGTCATGAAAAATTTCATGAAATGGGTAATGGCCTCTCATCACAGCCATGAGGGTATTTGATGGATATTTTATTCCATACTTAATCGGAACATGTCTTCTTTACAATCCAATAAAACAAATTACAACTATCTCAAAAAATACGTGTCATTATTTTAAAATGAAAAAGTGCATTCTTGCTGAGACACACTAACAATTCATTCTCAGTTGTAAAACTATTTTCGATTCAGTTTAAGCAAAATTAATGAAAAAAATAGTTTAAAAATAATTTGTTTCGACTCTGCTGGGATTCGAAGCCGGGACCCACATTATCCTCTGTTTCGTAGTCGAACATGCTAACATCGTGCATTTTCATATATCGTATCCTAACGACAAAAGAGTCGAAATGTAAAATGTAAAAATTTTTAATTTTAGAGGAAGAAAGCTGGTTTGTTAAGATAGAAAAGTATGAAAAATTTTCAAAAATTGACGAATAAGAAGAGAATATGACAACAGATTTTTACAGCTGATAGAAATGATTCTTGGTTATCCCTTTTGAGCAAGAAAAAAATTACAAATTTGATAATTGTGAGTTATGACACTTTTCTAGTGAGTGTGCGATGTGTTCCAGTTTGGCTAAAAATAACCTTTCAATTTTAGGCCAAACTCGAACAAGTTGAAGTGGAATAGGTTGTTTTATGGTATAAGATGTTGCGAAAATGATTCTTTAATACCGAATATTTTGCTGGGTCGGGAAAACCCAAGTCATAGAAAATATTTTGACACTTCTATAAAAAGGACTAACATGATGCAGTAAACACTATAATTGGAATATAATTAACTGATATTTTGTTTGGATTTCTCACTAAAACTACCAGTCCCAACTGTGCCGATGACTACATTATGCTGTACATATGAGGCAACTACAGGTTGATAATGTATATATTCTGTTCACTGACACATTTATCTACATACATTTGGGTATATATCTACATTAAGCATGTGAATACATTATTATTTTACATGAGTACACGTATCCATACACACATACCACATACACAGGCAACATAATGAATACGACTACAACAAATCTGAGACAGTTGTTTTAATAAAACATTTATAGAATTTATAAAAAACGTAATTTATAAAGAGAACTTGTTGTATGGAAAATTTTTAAATTGTTAACGTTAAATTAAATACATTTTTGGGGATTGAAGAATGATATATTCCGTTGGAGAATATTGAATTGAATTAAAAATCAAGTAACTACATACATCCAATTCAAACGGTTTTGGATAATAGACTATAGGAATCTCTGAACTAAATTTCGAATTTTTAAGATGGTGGCGTCAAACCCATATGTGTATGTGGTGGCTGTGCAACAAGAAAAGCCACCACATACCGAAAATCTAACACCTGGTTTCAGGTTGATATTCCTCGTCGTCAGTACTTTATATGTAACAATCTTCAGCTTTTTAGGTCTAAAAAATACGCCTTCGGCCACAGGCCAAATTTTGCAATGTACTATAACCTATTGTAACTTCTACATGGGTCACTATCGGTGTGGAAAATTTCAACAAAATCGGAACAGCCGTTTAGGCTTGATTACAGAACAAACAGTCAGACAAACAGTAGCTGGTATAATATTAATAGGTAAGCGACTACACGTTGTCCATGTGTTTATAACAGAGTTCGTACTTACCTCCCATGTGTAAACCATACACATCGTCGTGGGGAATGTTTAATGAACGTTTACCCATTATTCACAGGGTATGGGGAAAATAATGGGTAGCTACCCACGACAATGGGAAATTACCCATCATGATTAACCATTACCCTCAGGGTAATGAGCAGCTACCCACGACTATGGAGGATTACTCAAAACGATTACCCATTACCTTCAGGGAAATGGGGAAAATAATAGGTAGCTCCCCGCAACGATGGGCAATGGGTTACCCAGGGTAACCAATCCCCATTTCTGATCGAAAATATGAAAAAATTAGAAAATGTTTCTATATCTCTTAAATGGAGCGTCCAATCGGAAAAATAACCAGTTGTTGCATGTCTCTAAGCGATTTGCATAAACTGGTCCAATACGTATGGAAGAATTTTTGTTCAAAAAATTGCCAAAATAAGAAAATCGCTAAAATAAAAAAAGTAAATAACGGCTCCAGCAACATATTGCAGAACCATGTACATGTTTGCAAGGATTGTTTCCGCGAATTGAAGATCTGGTGCTTTTGGTTCTTTATTGTGACAGACACAAGTGTTTTCAGCAGTTTTCAACAAACAAAACCATATGTGGGTCACAAATATATATATTATAACCTTTCAAAAATTAAATTGTTCGAGCGTTTGGTCGTATTTTTAATAGATTATATTCATCGATATTTCGATACCCTTTGGATAGCATCGTCAGGTAGATAAACACAATTATTAATTAGAAATGTAAACAATTGATAAACAAAATTTTTTCATGCCAGTTGAAAAACAACAATAAGAAAAAATTAAACAATTGAAGAAATTTTCTAGTCATATGAAGAATGTTCTAAGTTACAGCCAGAAAAATGTTTGTGTAGAAATAGTTTCTCTAATTTACAGCCAGAAAAACAATTTGGTTGATAAAAATATGTACATAATGGTAAATTCAACAAGTTACACCCGGATATATTAAAAATGTTACCTAGTGACAAATTCAATGATACATCAAACAATTTTCCGTGAAATATTCTACATTTTACTAATTAAATGTCTATAATTCTGTGCTACATTATCCGTATCTGCTTTAAAGTTTATTCTCTTCGCTATTGGAGTCGTTATTATCTGTAACATTTCTAACATAAAATGACGTTTATAATTATTTTCCCTATTCAAAACTGACGTATCTTGAAAGTTTGGAAAATGATTTAAGTTTGCACAGTGTGATGATAATGCTATTTTTTGTGTTGAGATATGTCTATATTTTTGATCTCATTTGTGTCTTGCAATTCTAGTCTTAAGTTTATTTTTAGTTGTACCTACATATTGCAACTTTCACTATTATTTCCTCCACAAGGTGTTTTGTATACTATATTAGATCTATGAAATTTATCTATTCTATCTTTGGTTTTACTAAACAATCTACCTAGTGTGTGTGTTGTTTTATGGGCCATTTTGTAATTATTAGTATCAAATATTTTTGATTTTTCTAATCTCTCAGAAAATCCTGGCACATAAGATAATGATTTAAACTTTTTCGGTTCCACCGTTGGGTTTTGGTTATCTTGCCCCTTAGTTTCATTTTGCCTTATTCTTTTTGTGAAAATTCCCATCGCTTATCTACAAAACTCTCTCTATTAGGTTTCTTGTTGATAACCCTTCCAGAAGCAGTTGGTTTTTGGTACCAATCCACTAATAAATTCTCCCCATTTCTTATTACCATGGTATCCAAGTAAGGGAGTCTTGATCCACGCTCTTCTTTAATTTAATTATTAAATGCTGTCAAAATATTATCTATAGCACTTTTTGTAACGGCACAGAATAAATCGTCTACATATTTAATAATGATTTTCGGTTTTACGGTCATTTCTTCTATGCAGGAATCAAGTAGATTCTCCATAACAATATCAGCCACAATCGGGGAAGCTGGAGATCGCTTTGGAAGTCCTTCTTGTTGAAAATATACTTTGTCATCATATCGGAAATACCTGTTCTCTTCTATACAAAATTTTAAAATATAGAGGAATTATGATTTATTAATATTTTTGTGCTGTTCTATTCTGTTTCATTTTTCCTCGATAATACGAAGTGCTAAGTCTACTGGTGTACTAGGAAATAAAGAAACTACATCAAATGAAACTATTTTTTCACAATTTTGTATTCTTAGTTTCTTTATTTTATCCTTAAACTGCAATGAGTCCTTTATATAGTATTTGGAGTCTTCTGTAATCCTTTTCAGTATATTCGTAATATACCTACACAACTCATAAGAAGGTGAATTAACAGAACAACATATTGGCCTCAATGGAAAATCTTCTTCGTGTGTTTTTGGGACTTCATACAACCTAAGTGCTGTGGACACATTTGTCTTAAGTTTGTTCTTCTCAATTTGATCTATATTTCCTGCTTTTTAAAGTTTTTCTACAATATCATTGTTAATTTTTTGAAGTTTGCTGGTAGGATCTTTATCCATCAGTTTGTACTTAGCTGTATCCCCTACAATATTGTTAATTCGTCATATATAATCACATTTGGTTATAGCTACCGTCGCATTTCCCTTATCGTCATTAACTTTCATTACATCCTTATTATTCTTTAAATACTTTTCAGCCTTCTCTACTTTGTCTAACAAAAATTTATCTATATTCGTCAGTTTCATTTTATTCATCTGACTATCTATGATCGTCGTCAATTTAGTTCTAGCTATTTCTTATGGGCCATCGGTGGTGCAATGGTTAGTTTGCGCGGCTCTTCTACATGAGATCCTGGGTTCGAACCCTGCTCTGACTACCTTCAAAAAAAATGTCTTTCGGCGGCGGTCACCTCGCTTAGTGACGGCGACACTATCGAGTATATAGCCATGAAAAAGCTTCTCAAAATACCGTTCGGAATCTGTGTATAACTGTAGGTCCCAATCAGTGAGTGAAAACAGGAAAGCGCACAGCTCAGTGATTGTGAGAAGTCCTCCCCGGTCCCTTCGTGGGATGTAATGGGCAACCATTTTTTTTTTTGACGTAGAATACGTCTTACCTTACGGCATGAGGAGTCATGTCAGGTTTTTGTTGTTGTAATCTTTATTTCATTGAATTTGAGGAAACGGCTAGATGAATTTTTTAAAATTTTTTTTTGTAGGTAAATTAAGATGTTATCTTTCGTTTGATATACATTTCATATTGGTTGATATATTTCTAGTATTTTAATTTCTCAAATGAAAATTGTTTAAACACATACACTCAAACATATGTGTTGTGTTTGGTTGAGTGTTTTTGGTTGCTCAACATTGCTTAGGAACATGTATCTAGTAACAAGTGAAACGAACAGCAAGCTAATGTTGCTTGGCAACATGTATCTAGTAAAAAGTGAAACAAACAGTATGCTAAAGTAATAAAGCTTTTTTGCGAAAGCTTCAATAAAGCTGTTGTAACATTAATTTTGAATTGTAAAGCGTAAAGCTTTCACACAACGCTCGAATGCTAATGCGAAGACTCGATAAGGTAAACCTTTTTTAATATTAGGGCGGCCCTCTCAACATTCGCAGAACTTATTTCAATAAAAATATTAATTAAAATACATAAATTAAATTAAGTTTAAAAAAATTGAACATAATATTTTTTTTTTAAACGGACTTGAATCAAATGCCGTTGGTAAATATAAAAAAATTACAGCAGACAGTTGTCCGAGGCCTTCTGCGAATGTCCCTGCAGGCTGTGTCAGAGACACGGCCATTAAGTTTAACGTAGAATACGCCATCCGATAAGACAGAAAACATATATAACAATAAATGATAAATAATATAAGCAAATGAATTTATTGTTATATATGTTTTCTGTCTTATCGGATGGCGTATTCTACGTTAAACTTAATGGCCGTGTCTCTGACACAGCCTGCAGGGACAGTCTGTCTGCTGTAATTTATTATTTCTTATTCTACCTTACCCGGTAGTGTTTAAACAAAATCTTCTCCTTCTGCTATAATATTCAATATTGGTAACTGCGCCCTTTTCACCGGTAGTGCATGTTTCTGCCCAAGGGAGAGAATCCATTGCACCTCCGTTGGAATGTCCTTGCCTGGTTTATTAATGAATAATTTACTATTCAATTTTATTCCTAGTTTTTTTTCCTGTAAATCCGTAAGGCAATTTAATTGTTTCTGGTGTACCTGCTTAATTTTCTCATTAAATGATGTTGCTAATCTGGCCTCATATTCTTAAAACTTCCTCATTTGCTCTCCTCTCAAATTTTTGAATACAATACGAAAGGTCGGATAAATCATCACTTATATTATAACCGATTAATCATTGTTTCCCAAACATATTATATTGATTAGCACATACAATGTGTTTGGATACAAGTATACTATATTTGCGACAAGCTTCAAACACGTTATATTTGCATCCAAACAACAAAAAAAGACAGGGGTTTCAGCATGTACGTGTTTCAGTTTTTTTATTTGATATTCGCACTTTACGAAAAATTCAAAATTGTGGAACAGTACGTTCTAAACAGGGCGAAATGGGTATCAAATTGTTTGTTTTGACAAGGACGTCATTGTTGTATAGATATACTTTTTTATTTTTAAATACATTTTCCGAGGTGATCTGGATCAAATTTGGAACAGTTAGAATTACAATCTGACATTTAAATCAGAAAAATCTACGTACGAAATATTTTAAAATGTATGTTTTTGCAGAATATCCCTGAAAAAAGGATATGTTTTCACATGTTTTATATACTGTTGGAAGCGCCATAAAAAAATCTTTCATATAATTCTTATATTGTATACATTAATTATCTTTAGCTATAGTACAAATTTCTTTGAAAAACTAAAAAAATATCGTTTTTGTAAACGAGCGATCTTAATGCTAGACCCGACATATTTTGGGAACCATCAGAAAATAAACAAAGGTACATTTTGAGAGGTGGATAAAAACATTTTTTCCCCACCACACAATGTGAGTCAGTCTAATGTACATAAAGGGTGTCTCAGTAAGAATGCACTATTTCATTTTAAAATAAAAACAGGTATTTTTGAGATAGTTATGATTTTTTTTATTGGATTGTAAAGAGGACATGTTCCGATTAAGTATGGAATAAAATATCCGTCAAATTGCCCCCATGACTCAGATGACAGGCCATTACTCTTTTCATGGAAAATTGCAATTTGATAATTGGAATGGAACCCAAAGCACCAACAACTTTTTTTGAACAACATTCCCCGAAACATTGCAAACCAATTGCATCCAATTGCCTAAAAGCTAGAAAAAGACGTGTCGTAGTCGATCACATTGTATGGTGTGGTGTTGGCATAACTTCGAGCCTGTCTACTTGTTTCATGACAAATGTATGTATATTCTGATGAATCTTTATAATTGTATAAAATATACAGTTATTTGTTTTTCTTTACGAAACTTTATGACTTTTTTCCAATCGTTTGAATGAATTTTAGCTCTAGGTTTCCTATATCAAATTCACTTTACTTTACTTTTATTGGCAATTTTACATCCTCATGAAATCAGATGCCATACAAATAATAATTGAAAAAACAAATAAATAAATTAAACAAATTTTAACATATTTCTCCAACTGGTTCCAGCCTTTGCGTTTTCTCGCCAGTTGGTAACAAATACACAAGAATCAAATTAACACCATATTTTGATACCATGAATCTTGACAAACAAACATGCTAGTGTTAAAACAAGCACTATAAAAAATCCCAAATACTCGATGTTGTTTGATTGAGTAGCACTTAAAACTAATATGTTGTAATAAAAAAAGTTTTGCCTTCAATTTCCGGTTATTTCCGCTCTATACTTTCCGCCATCGTAATCTTTTGGGTGGGGTTTCGTTGTGTGGTTTTGCGGTCTGTCCCAATGAAATTAGAAAAAACATCATCTTAATATGCATTGGTCGAGTACAATCGAGTTTGGATATTTCAATCGAATTTTTCACCCGTTGATAGAAACATTATTTGTATAAAATTTCAAGGTTGTGTAGGACTGGAAAGCAGTGCATAGGAATGTTTTTTAGTTTTTAAGTTATAGTACTCTAAACAATTTTTTGGAGAATCGCTTGTTATTGATGACCTGATTAGCTTAATTTCAAAAAATTTTCTGCTAGGGTACTTTTGGCCTCCCACCGGCGTTGAAGTTCATATTAGCAGTTTTCATTATATTGCTACGAATTTTTTAATTGTTTTTTCTGGTGATGTTTTATTTAACAGTTTTATTTATTTTAGTTAACATATAACTCTTTATTTAATAACACTATTGTCGACGACGTGTACCTTAAACCGTTTGATATAAGACTGATCTCAATTTCGCTAACAATCGGCTACTATTTACATAAAGTCACTGGAATAGTTGGAGCTCGCATAGAGTTCGACTTTTAGGTGGCAAAACAACCGTCACACATAATTTAAAAGACATTACCATTAATCAGGCGCAATTTAAAGTGCATTCTTATCAATCAAACGTTCATAAATATCATTTAAATGTATTTAAAACATGATATACTTCAAGACACTTATCGCTCATTCCACTCTCGAATGAGCTACCAAGTTGAACAGCTGTTTCATGGAAACCCCTTGACTATACCACTTAAGCAGTTTCTATCTAGTGGTAAAGCTGCCCGCTCCTGATTACTCTCGAAAGTTCGATAATGACTTAATAATTAGTGTTCTTACGTTACTATCAAAAATTCGTGGTGAGTTGTTATGAGAGGCATACTTTTAGGCGTAATTAATATTAGAGGTAATCAAACTGCAATAAGCACCATAAACGCTTTGTTGACATTATACTGATATTTTGGGATACATGTTTATTGTAATAATATTTTGACACAAAAAATTCAATTTTTTTGTGTGATCAATATGGGGTCCAGACGCCATAGATCATAAAAGGGAAAAGATATTTTGATAATTTTGGCAAAGTATTTGTTTTTCACGGTGCCATTTTGGAATCCTGGTCACGAATTCTCTTTCATTAATTTTTTTTTCACTTTAAATAATTTTCGTTTATCATAGAAGAAAATCATAGAATCATAGAAGAAAACGTAACGTAACAACATAATACTCTGAAAATACGCCGTTTTGTAAATTATTCTTTATTTCCTAAGGTACATTAGGGAGTGGTGAATTCTTTGCTTGCCTTACAATGGCAATAAAATTGTTGGATACTGGTATCAATATTGAAAATCGAATATATATACGTATGATCACGAAATAATGTCCTGTTTGAGATTAAAAATGATCATAACTGACCAATTTTAAAAACTTACAATTTGATACAAAATTGCTGTAAATAATGTGACTCATAATTAGCCAATTTGAAAAGTCATATTCGTAATATTTACGGAGATACATATAAAGGATTCAATTTGATCATTTGTATTTTGGTAGTAGTGTGTCATCGCATGGCAAGTAATGAAAAGAACGCTGCACGTATGGCAATGCTTCAGTCAATTGCAACGCGAGCCGCGACGGCTTGGTAGAACAAGAAAAGTATAGAGGAAACCCGTTTTTTGGGAAAATAAACGGTTGTGGAGAAAGCGCTCGAGTGCGCATTCTGAATCTTACAAAAGGAAGAGTGAGGCCAGTAAATTCTATCGAATAGTACAAAGTACAGCCAACGGGCATAGATCCCCCTTTTTGTAGAGATAAAGATGGGAATCTTGCCACAGACGTGCAATGTAGGTTGGGAATATGGAGAGATCACTTCTCTGCTTTATTTGTCCCAGGCGGCTTTAATATAGATGAGGGTGTGGATCACATACAGGACGATGGTGTTGACTGCTCGTCCTAGCCAAAGGGAAGTTAGAACAGCAATATCCCGGCTTAAGAGTAACAAAGCCGCTGGTGCTGATGGACTACCGGCTGAACTATTTACGGCTGGCGGCTAAGAGTTGGAAAGGTGCATGCATCAGTCTGGCTAGACGAATGCATGCCCGATGATTGGAGTCTTAGCATACTGTATCCTGTTTTCAAAAACAAAAGCCGACGCGAGTATATGTGCAACATTTTATGGAATAAGCCTTTTATCCATCGCATTCCAGGTCCTCTCGAGTGGAATGTGCGAAAGACTAAAGCCGTTTGTTGCAGACCTGATCGGACCTTATCTGTGTGGCTTTTGGCCTGAAAAGTTAACTATCGACCAGTTATTCACAATACTACAAATCCTGGGAAAAACCCACGAACAGAAAATCGACACCTACCAATTCTTTGTAGGGCAGGCTGCCCACGATATCCTTATACGGGGAAAACTGTACCAAGCTATGTGGGAGTGTGGTATTTCTGCTAAACTGAAACGTCTTTATGGAATGATACTGACCGACACGAAAACCTCAGTAAAGATTGGTAAAGATCTGACCAAATCATTTAGTACAAGGAGAGGCCTCGGGCAGGATGACACCCTATCACGCGATATCTTCAACATATTAATTGAGATCATCGTAGGAAAAGCTATAGTGAACACGAATAAAACTATCAGCAGCAAAAATCACGTCCTGCCCGCATATGCTATTGATATAGACATCATTGGGCGAAATCTGCGAGAAGTTTCTGCAGAATTTTCGAGAATTGAAAAGGAATCCACAAAAGTGGGGTTGGCAGTAAACGAGGACAAGATAAAATTAATTGTATCGACAAGCAGAACATCCATCCGATTGGATGAAGAGGGAACGTTGTTATAATTTCGAGGTGTGGATGCATTTATTTATCTCGGATCTGCCGTGAACGGAAGCAACAGCGTTAGACTGGATATCAAATGGGGAGTTGTGCTTGCAACCAGGTGTTATTTCGTGCCATGCAGGCACTTCAGAGATAAGACCTTCTCTCGAGAAACGAAGATTAAACTATATCAGACCCTCATACAACTTAACTTGGTTTATGGCTCAGAATCCAGGCTCATATCGAATGCTGATGAAACATAACTGGTAGTCTTCGAGAGAAATGTGCTCCGAAAAATATTTGGTTCTATAATAGAAAACGGCGAGTGTCGACGAAGGATAAACGAAGAACTGTATAATCTATTTATATCACAACATCGACGTAGTTATGCGTCTCAAAATAGCGCGTTTACGCTGGCTAGACCACGTCATTAGATTGGACCAGATTGATCCAGTGCGAAAGGTATTCGAAGACATACACGAAGCACACGAGCTGAAGATCGAGCTGGTTGAAAAAACATGTTATCCTCATTTTATACAGGCCCTTGACTCCCTTGAGTTGATTGAGGTAAGTAAGTAATTGTCACGAATTAGTCGAAATTCGGTATTAGGTATTCCAGTGTTGTAGTAGAGTAATATATGAGATTATATTGAATGATTTTGTATAAAAAATGTCCAGCAGCATTGATCTTCTTAAACCATGACTTGACAAATATTTCTATACTTGTGTTTACATTTGTCAAACATTGCCATTGCATGGGCGCCACAAAGGTTAGACACATCAGAAATATAGTCAACCATATTTCTTCATTGGTAAACAAAAACTGCCTTTTCTTTTTCATAACTTAAATGTTGTTGTTTACATTTGTTGTTTGTACTTAAATATACAATAAATTGTTGTAAGAAAATACAATTTTGTAGATAAGACTGACTACAGCAGACAACAAACATTTAGCCTTTTTTTTCTGTAATATTATTCATAATATTGTCATGATTTATGATGAATTCTTTACATTTTTGTTTGAAACCTTCCTCTGCATGTCATATCTGCCAACTTCCAGTAGATTTTATGATGTGTCATGACATCAAAAACGCTGGGTATCATTATCATTACCAGCATCATTTTGAGGGAGACAGAGAGAGGGAGACGACAGAGTAACCAAAATGAAATCATATTCAAATGGGTCCTTTTTTCTCTGGTGGAAAATAAGCAGATACGATTTTTAATTATAAAGACATCATACACATACATTTGCGCTTTTAGCCACCATATATTATGTGAGCCCTCCAACTACCCAGGGAAGTGAGCAAAAAAAGCCAGAGTGAAGGAATCACTCTGGGACGACAAACCGACGTGTTTCTAAAAGGACGACACCATATCATTGTTAAGTTTAACTGACATATCATCATGAGAGACCACAGGACGCGGTAGAGCCACAATAATGCCATGCTGTCTCAGATAATAATGAGCACATATGCACATTTGTATATTATGTATATTAGGTATTGTTATATACGACTACATAAATATGTATGTTTGCATATGAATACCCTCATTTTGTTTAAGATGCTCGACAATACCCGCTAATAAACAGGTGAAGGCAATCACTATGTAAAATGTTGGTTTAAATATTTTATAAAAGCGTTGGCAAGAAATGGCGGGATTTGTTTGTAGTCGGAAGAAGATTAACGAGATGAAACGGTTTTTACGTTTTAGAAAAAGATATCGGCTCCTTGTTAATTGAAAATGTAACTAACAATTAAGGAATTTTAAAGCACAAAGTAATATGATGCTGAGGTAGTGATGTAGACAAGTTACATATTATTTTGGAATCAAATTCCTTATCGCACGTTGCGGAATGGGGGCTAAATGAAAAAAAAATTAAACAACTTTTTTTTAACACTATTATGCTACAACCCAATAATATCAACCATAGATGAAGGAAATAATTGATATAGCGCGACCATTGTTAACTTTGTTCACTAGATGCTGTCCTTAACTACTGTCACTTTCATTGCAGTTTCCCATAATTCTCATTGGCGTTTATTTAAAATTGTGGGAAATTTTTGTGAAAGTAATTTAAACAACGGAAAATGTGTCAAAATTTAAATGATTTTACATAATAGCATTTGTTTCTTATATAAAAAACAAAAAACAATGAGGCCGGTGTTGGGATATCAATAGAAGAAAACCCTTCAAACCACCCAAAGACGAACATTTCCGAACACCTTTCTGATTTAAAAACTTCCCCGCGCAAAAACTGTAGCAAGTTCTATGGTCGTTAAACCATTAGAGTGTCTGAGGTCTCTCAACAAGAAATGGTAGCTGAACCGGAGGAAGAACCAATTTATTAGGACATAGACGGTGTTGACATAGCTTTGCAATTCGATGGCCATCAGATATTATACTTTAAATTACGTGTTGTATTCTTGTTTCGAAGTAATATTTTTGTGGGAAATAATTTTTTCTTTTGAAACGAAATTTTAGAATTTAATGTCATATTTTTTTACTTTTTTTGGGGAAAAAAATCCCATTTATTGCTTTCAATGACATCTAGAAAATTACCCATTACACTAAAATTTTCCCAACACTTGTGCTTCTTCCATTAGTTTACTTTATCTAAGATATCAACCATAGATACAGGAAATAAATAGATGAAGCTCAAGTAGAGAAACATTTTTAGTGCAATGGGTAATTTTGTAGGTGGCGTTGAAAACAAAAATCGGGACTTTTTTGTTCCCAAAAAAACTTTAAAAAACACATATATTAGAGTTAATAAAATTTTGTAATATAAATTTAATTTCACAACAAAAAGTATACGAAAGAATAATTTTTAAATTCCTACTATTATGACCAAGAATTTAAGCATTTATTCAGTTTCCCACCGGATGAGGAAAGAAAAGAACTTTGGTGTAAATTTCTGATATTGAATCTCCACAAGTCACAAGTTTTGTGAACATCATTTTCAGGATAAGTATATTCTCTAAAGGAAACAGAACGTTGATGGTATTCCCGGTAAGAAGCTAAAACTTGGAATTCGTTTTCAAAATCCACAACTCCCGTGGAATACACTCCCACAGTTTTTGTTACAGGCAGTTGTAAACTAAAATGTCTAAATGTTTTTAATGTCCCTTGTTTACATTTTTTGTTGAAAAAAATTCCCATAGTGTTGAATAAACGCTAGTGAGAATTATGCTAGACGTCAGCATAGATAAAGAAAAACCATAGATGATTCATTTGCTTAATCACCATTATCACCAGAGGGCGTAGGCTGTTTCTGTGCGACAATTTTTCTATCGGATGCGACAAAAAGGCACTCAAACATCATTTTTATTTCGATTCGGTTGCTTAAATTTGAAAATAGAATATAAATAATAGAAAAGCATATCGTTTTTGATATTTGTTGACAATACAAAAGGCATAAAAGCATGGTTATATAGTTTTTCTAATAGTTTTTGTTTCCAGGGAAAATTGCCCTTATCCACCACTCCGGCGCCATCTAGAAAATTTCCCTTTACTTTCAAATCCAGCGCTTATCTTTCACCATCTATGGTTTTTTATTTATCTATAACGTCAGTGAAAATGGCTGTTGCCCAGAACAGTACCTAGTGAAAATAGTTTGCTACGGTAATGCTTTATCTATTATTTTTCTTTATCATGATATCAACTATATTGGGTACTATTGCTTTGGTTTGTGTCTAGACTAACATATGTTCGGAAATTTATTGTTTAATGGGATGTTTTCTAGGTGGAGTCTGTAACCAATATTTAGTATATATTGTAGTTTTGAAATCAATACAAAGTAAACTTAGAAAAGCCAAAGTGAAAGAAGTTTAAAAAAAGAAAATTTCCTAAATAAGTGTCTTTTCTTAAAAAAAGTAAAATTTCTCAAAAAAACATACCTATTCGTATTCTTAAACAAAGTACCATTTCTTAAAAAAAACATTATCTTAAAGAAGTACCTTTGCTTAAAAAAGTAAATTTTCTTACAAAAAGTACTTTTTCTTAAAAAAGTACAATTTCATACAGTAAACTGCCTTTTCATAAAAAACTACCTTTTCTTTACAGAGTGCCTTTTTTGTGAAACAATATAACTTTTCTTGAGATAAGTACCTACCCTTAAAAATTTACCTATTCTTGAAAAAGGGTCCAATTCTAAAAAAATCCCATTTCGTAAAGAAATAACTTTTCTTCAAACAAATACATTCTCTTAAAAACATACATTTTCTTACAAAAATTCCTTTTCTTAAAAGTACATTTTCTTAAAAATAAAATGATTAAAAATAAAAACAATAATAAATTTCTTGAAAAAGTAGCATTTCTGAAAATAAGTACATTTTCATAAAAACATAACCTTTTCCTAAAAAGAGTAGCTCTTCTTTAAAAAGTAACTGTTCTTAAAAAAGTACTTCTTTGTAAAAAAAAATTCATACTATTATGGCTTTTTCTTCCAGAAAGTACTTCTTCTTAAAGATAGTACCTTTCTTAAGAAAAACATTAGTTTTTAATAAAAGAAGTGCCTCTCTTTGAAAATGGACCTTTTCGGGAAAATATAATACACATTCTTACAAAAAGGATCTAATTTTTTTTTAAAAAAATACATTGTATAAAAAAAATTTTTCTTAAAAAGAGTTGATCATTTTACAAAAAGTACATTTCTTTAATGGTCCATTTAAATTATCGTATTTTTCAACGGTCGCCTTAGGCGTGTTGAAACTAAATAGTATATACTATATATAGCGAAAGTAACTTCGTTCCAACCGGGTGTCCCCTGACACCGCATGCAATTTTTACAAATTTAAGATTTTGTGTTTAGTGTTGCCATAGAACGGCAACCTGTTAAATTCAAAAAAATTATATTGTAAATTTGAAGTTTTGAAAATTTTATTATGACGAAAACTATAATCATAATTTTGCCTCATCTTTTTTGCAATTATCGTTTATAACGTACTAAGTTTTTAGGTTTTAGGAATGTCGTTGGGGAAATCCCAAATACCGATATACAGGGTTTTTTGGGATTCATGAATCCCGAGATTTTTCTAAAATGATCCCGGGAAATTCTTATTTTTAAAATTATAAGTAATTTTCAAGTTTTTGACGCACCCGGCTTAAAAATAAGTGTAAATAACGAGAAAATGGTAAATTGATTCTCCAATATATCAATAGTTTCTTATCGATCGCTTAAGTAGACAGTAAAACTATCTGACGAAAACACAATGAAAAAAGTCCCCTGTAACACTATGCAGGATCCATTTATATCTTTCGAACATTCATATACTTACGTGCATGCATTGTTTTCATGAATTGAAGATCTGCTCCATTTTTGTTTTCAGCAATTTTCAACAAACAAATGTAATATTGAATAGCAACCACAATGTGTTTGGACACAAGTATATTGTATTTACGGCAAGCTACAAACACGCCATATTTGCATTCAAACAATAAAAAAGACTGATTTTCAGCGTGTTCGTGTCCATATACACATATTGGGTTGGCAAGAAAGTAACTTCAGTTTTCACATATAGATGGTGCTTTTGTTATTTTTGAAAGGCTTTTGATCAGCTGACTAAATTCTTTCTTATACTTTCATTTCCGAAAAGGTAAATAGCCGTGGAAGCATACCCGGTTATTTGTGAAGTATATATTTTGGATGCTTTAACTGAACACACATGCAATCAAAGCCGTTATCGAATCTTACCGACACGTTGCTGTTCGAGAAGTTACAGACAAGCCGAAAGTATCGCACACGACCATTGAAAACCATTTGAAACGGCTTGGACTTGTCAAAAAGCTTGATATTTGGGTTCCGCGCGAGCGTAAGGAAATCCAACGCAACAAACACGATCCATTTTCAATGGAGATGGAAAATGGATTCTTTACAACAAATGTTCATCATAGTCTGAACAGCACCAAACAAACTTATGTTATCCATGTTATCCAAAAGAATTTTATCCGTGTACTGATGAACTAGAAAAAACAACGGTTTTGTTAAACTTAAAATGGACTTAAAATCTCTAAACCATTTAACGCAATCATTTAATTGCATAGACTAAAAACATTTTGTCCAAATTTTAAATTTTTCTCAACATTTAGACACAAATTATAATTAAGAAATTCCCATAAAAAATAAATACTAGAGCAGCCATTTAAGCGAACAACGTATTGCTCTCTCTCTCTCTCCGACACACACACTTAAACCTCGTACACCTCATGCTTTTAGTTCTATATACGTGTGCGAAATACTAGAACAAAAAGTTTTGAAGTCAACAAAGGTGACAAACACAACGAAAACAAAGCCGGTGGCGAAAAGGACGAACATGCCGCCTTAAAATTGTAGGGAGAATGTAAGTAAGTAGGCGTGTGTGTTTGTGTAAACAGGTACAACCCACCTAAATAAACAAGTGCGCTCTCATTTTCAATATTTCCGAGAATTTACTTTTTTTTTGTATTTTATTTTATTTTTTGTTTGTTTATTTTCTATAACAAAAAAAAAACATGAGTCAAGGGAAAGTCATTCATAAGAAATTAGAAAATGAGGGTATAATGGACGTGGAAACGAACAGAAAGAAAATATAAAGAAAAGCCGCAAATATAAAAAGGGTCAGTTCTTATGTTAGAGGTCAGCGCTACAATATCTTTGAACTAAAAAGAACTAAGTAAAGCAAATGTCATCAAGGGAGTGCCATTGAACTAAGCTGGTCTTTCTAGACAATGATAAGATTGTGGTTGAAAAGAATTTCCTTACTTAAGGAAATCACATTCTACTAATTTATTTAGTAGTAAATAAATAACCACTTCTATATTTCCTTTAGCTTGTGTGTTATTAATATTTATCGCCTGATAGAAAAATTAAGGCATTTTGAAGTTATGAAAACTTTGGAAGTTTGTTTGTTTTGATTTAAAAGAGTTTACTAATACTTTAACGTATAAAACGGAAACAATAATTCAAATTCAATTGAATTGAATTGAATTGAATCGAACAAAATTGAACCGAATTGAATTGAATTAAATTAAATTAAATTAAATTAAATTAAATTAAATTAAATTAAATTAAATTAAATTAAATTAAATTAAATTAAATTAAATTAAATTAAATTAAATTAAATTAAATTAAATTGAATTAAATTAAATTAAATTAAATTAAATTAAATTAAATTAAATTAAATTAAATTAAATTAAATTAAATTAAATTAAATTAAATTAAATTAAATTAAATTAAATTAAATTAAATTAAATTAAATTAAATTAAATTAAATTAAATTAAATTAAATTAAATTAAATTAAATTAAATTAAATTAAATTAAATTAAATTAAATTAAATTAAATTAAATTAAATTAAATTAAATTAAATTAAATTAAATTAAATTAAATTAAATTAAATTAAATTAAATTAAATTAAATTAAATTAAATTAAATTAAATTAAATTAAATTAAATTAAATTAAATTAAATTAAATTAAATTAAATTAAATTAAATTAAATTAAATTAAATTAAATTAAATTAAATTAAATTAAATTAAATTAAATTAAATTAAATTAAATTAAATTAAATTAAATTAAATTAAATTAAATTAAATTAAATTAAATTAAATTAAATTAAATTAAATTAAAATAAATTAAATTAAAATAAAATAAATTAAATTAAATTGAATTGAATTGAATTGAATTAAATTAAATTAAATTAAATTAAATTGAATTGAATTAAATTAAATTAAATTAAATTAAATTAAATTAAATTAAATTAAATTAAATTAAATTAAATTAAATTAAATTAAATTAAATTAAATTAAATTAAATTAAATTAAATTGAATTGAATTGAATTGAATTGAATTGAATTGAATTGAATTGAATTGAATTGAATTGAATTGAATTGAATTGAATTGAATTGAATTGAATTGAATTGAATTGAATTGAATTGAATTGAATTGAATTGAATTGAATTGAATTGAATTGAATTGAATTGAACTGAATTGAATTGAACTGAACTGAATTGAATTGAATTGAATTAAATTAAATTAAATTGAATTGAATTGAATTGAATTGAATTGAATTGAATTGAATTGAATTGACTTGAATTGAATTGAATTGAATTGAATTGAATTGAATTGAATTGAATTGAATTGAACTGAACTGAACTGAATTGAATTGAATTGAATTGAATTAATTGAATTGAATTGAATTGCATTGAATTGAATTGAATTGAATTGAATTGAATTGAATTGGATTGAATTGAATTGAATTGAATTGAATTGAATTGAATTGAATTGAATAGAATAGAATTGATCTGAATTGAGTTGAGTTGAATTGAATTGTATTGTATTTAATTGAACTAAACTGAACTGAATTGAATCGAATTGAATTGGATTAAATTGAATTGTATATAATTGATTTGAACTGAGTTGGATTGAGTTGAATTGAATTGAATTACATTAAATTGATTTAAATTGAATTGAATATATTTGATTTGAATTGCATTTAATTGAACTGAACTGAGTTGAATTGAATTTAATTTAATTGAATTGAGTTGAATTTAATTTAATTGAATATAATTAATTTGAATTGATTTGAATTGAAGTGAATTGAATTTAATAGAATTAAGTTGAATTGAATTCAATGGATTTTAATTGAACTGAATTGAATCGAATTGAATTAAATTGAATTCAATTGAATAGAATTGATTTGAATTGAGTTGAATTGAATTAAGTTGAATTGAACTGGACTGAACTGAGTTGAATTCAACTGAACCGAACTGAGCTGAATTCAAATAGAATTGAATTGAATTCAATTGAATTGAATTTTAATTTAATTTAATTGAATTGATTTGAATTGAATTGAATTGAATTGAATTGACTTGAATTGAATTGAATTGAATTGAATTGAATTGAACTGAACTGAATTGAATTGAATTGAATTGAATTAATTGAATTGAATTGAATTGAATTGAATTGCATTGAATTGAATTTAATTGAATTGAATTGAATTGAATTGAATTGAATTGACTTGAATTGAATTGAATTGAATTGAACTGAATTGAATTGAATTGAATTGAATTGAATTGAATTAATTGAATTGAATTGAATTGAATTGCATTGAATTGAATTGAATTGAATTGAATTGAATTGAATTGAATTGAATTGAATTGAATTGAATTGAATTGAATTGAATTGAATTGAATTGAATTGAATTGAATTGAATTGAATTGAATTGAATTGAATTGAATTGAATTGAATTGAATTGAATAGAATAGAATAGAATTGATCTGCATTGAGTTGAGTTGAATTGAATTGTATTGTATTTAATTGAACTAAACTGAACTGAATTGAATCGAATTGAATTGGATTAAATTGAATTGTATATAATTGATTTGAACTGAGTTGGATTGAGTTGAATTGAATTGAATTACATACATTAAATTGATTTAAATTGAATTGAATATATTTGATTTGAATTGCATTTAATTGAACTGAACTGAGTTGAATTGAATTTAATTTAATTGAATTGAGTTGAATTTAATTTAATTGAATATAATTAATTTGAATTGAATTGATTTGAATTGAAGTGAATTGAATTTAATAGAATTAAGTTGAATTGAATTCAATGGATTTTAATTGAACTGAATTGAATCGAATTGAATTAAATTGAATTCAATTGAATAGAATTGATTTGAATTGAGTTGAATTGAATTAAGTTGAATTGAACTGGACTGAACTGAGTTGAATTCAACTGAACCGAACTGAGCTGAATTCAAATAGAATTGAATTGAATTCAATTGAATTGAATTTTAATTTAATTTAATTGAATTGATTTGAATTGAATTGGATTGAATAGAATTGATTTGAATTCAATTGAACTGAACTGAGTTCAATTGAATTGAATTGTACTGAATTGTACTGAATTGTATTGAATTGAATGGAATTGAATTGAATTTAGTTGAATCGAATAAAATTGATTTGAATTGAATTTAATTGAATTGAGTTGAGTTGAATTGAACTGTATTGAATTGAATTGAATTGAAATTGAACTGAACTGAGTTGAATTGAATTGAATTGACTTCCAATGCAATTAGTAATCTTCCGCAAGGTTCTAAGATCATTTAGCTTAACTTCCTGAATGTCTGTTAGATCCAACATCAAGTAAAATCGGATGATCTACTCATATCGAGCAGTAGAATATGTGATGTTCGACGCTCTGGTCCTCCTCTTCATCTCCACAGCTTTTGCAGTAATCATGAGTTGAGATTCCAAGTCTAGACAAGTGGCTGCCTATTAAACAGTGTTCAGTGATCACAGCTTCAAGATATGTATGTATCTGGTCTAGGAATGGATATGTAGGTTAGCGTACGATTCAGGTAAGAACTTGGTCGTACTTGCTGGGTGGTCCTGTATCCTGGGTGATTTGCACCACGGAACCGTATATCATTCGACGAATATTGGATTCGACTTCAAGCATGAGCTTGCATGCAGAAAGGGGCATATCCACATGCTCCATATCCCGTGGAACTGGTAAGGTAGTCCCTAATCTTGCCAACTCATCTGCTCTATGGTTCCCTGGAATGTTTGTGTGCCCCAGCAACCATATAAGGTGAAGATCGAACAGTTTGGCCATCTCGTTCAGAGATGTGCGGCAGTTGTGGACAGGAAAACAGATTACAGGGATTTTAAAGCAGCCAGACTGTCAGAATAGATGTTGTTGTCCCAGGAGGTGATGAAGTTTCGTCGCAGCCAAAGTGAAGCTTCTCCGACTACAATGGTCTGGTAGCCTTTGTGCAAGGTAGATACCCAGCTCATTATAATAAATTCCAAACCATACCTTGCCATTTACTTTGGAGCCTAAAAACCTTCTATAACCAGGTATGCGTCCCTTCCAGTCTTGTCTGTTCGTGATACGAGTGGAGAAGTGTCTCTCGAAGGTTGAAGTGGGTGTCATATAGTCGTCTTTTACTATGGATAACCGCAAATCCCTAAAAATCAACTCATGACCATATGGGCTGGTGATCCATTGCGACTAATTTCGTAGATGGATTTCTGGCTTTGCAGCAATTTGCCTTCCCAGCAAATCAAAGGGTAACAGGGGTAGGATAATCCCGAAATCCATAGTCGGGGTTCTGTGACGGGCACATGTGATACACACTATTGCCATTTTCTGGACTTTTCTCAACAGACTTAGGCAAGTGGATTTTTCCAGCACTGGCCATCAAATAACAATGCCGTAAAGCAATATTACGCGGACTACAGCTGTATGCATCTAGTACACTATTTTTTGGGATAAGCCACATCGTCCTACTAAGGTCCTTTTACACGAATATAGGAACACTGTTACTCTACTGATCCTATTTATAGTATTTGACTTGAAATTAAGCTCACAGTCGAGAATCCTAGATAGACACCTCGATATCTTGCCTATTCTTTAGGCAAATTTCTCTACCACATAGAGACAAGGAAGGAAATCTTATGTAGGAAATCTTTAAATAGAATGATGTGTGAAATATTTCATGTCTTATTTATTGATAGTGTACGAGTCCCTTCAGCTAGGCACCTGTGGAATTTCATTTAAATCGATTTTTCCAGGACGAAATGACTGAAGTATTTCCATTATTGTTCAATATTGTTTGGTAGAATTCCAAAGAATTCAAACTCCTGCTTAGCTTAAAATCTAAATTTCAGAAAAGCATTTTTTTAGAACACACATTTGGTATTAAGGAATCATCAATTATTTCTTTGCTCTTTTAAACACAAGCGGTTGAGTTTAAGCCAAAGACAACAGTATGACCCTTAAAATGCTGATATGCGACTGTCTGAATTTGATTCCCAGACAAATTACACTGTGTGTAATTTTGTAAGTCATGGAAATATAACCATATACGGACACCACTTTGTGATAAAAGACAACAAAAATAAAGGCCCGTGTCTCCCAGTTTTTCCCAACGTCATGGACTTCTTTTATGTCCCCCAAATATTTGGGGGCCTCGGTGTAATTTTTGAAAAAAAGTGATAATTTTGTCAGGCTCATATCTTGCAAACCTTTAGAATTTTGATTTACTCTCTGAGGGAAAGCTGTATCTCTTGTCATAGAGAACAAAAATTGTGAACATATAAGATCAAAAGCACTTCATGTTCAAGTTCAAAATCGCAAAAAACGTTAACAAATTTGATTTGTTTAACCTTTTTTCCCTTGTTCAGGTCCATAGGTAGCAAACCGTTAAATATTCAAGGAAACAATCAGCTGCAGAAATTTACCTAAGATCTCAATAAATAACTGTCTAGGACATACGAACTACCTAGGAATGATTCTTAACACCGTTTACTTCAACATTGAGATACTATGCTATCTCACCGACCGCAGCAGCACAGGCAAAGCAGTAAGCTCAGCACGCGCAACAAGGGACGCAGCACACAATGTAAGAATCATTCCTAGGAATTTCATATGTTCTAGAAAGATGTTTATTAAGATCTTAGGTACATTTCTGTAGTTGATTGTTTCCTTGAATTTTGAACGGTTTGCCACCTATGGACCTGAACAGGGGCAAAAAGGTAAAAAAAATCGAATTTTTTAAATTTTTTGCGATTTTGACCATGAATATGCAGTTTTTTTGATTTTAGATATGTTCTCAATTTTTATTATTTATGACAAGGCCGTTCAGAAAGTAAATCAAAATTCCAAACGGTTTGCAAGATATGAGCCTGATAAAATGATCACTTTTTTTGCAAAAATATCACCGAGGCTCCAACTTTTTGGGAGCCCATAAAAAAAGTGGGCAAAACTGGGGGACACGGGTCTTTTTTTTGGTCTTTTATCACGTAGTGGTGTCCGTGTATGGATATATTTTTTGTGTTGCACTGTTTTATTTAAAAGGACCAAACACCAATACTTTTGACATACACCAACAATTATACAGCCATTGCTGAGAGAATTCCGAACCTGAATTTAAGAATTTAAGAGTTTGTTTTTCATGATTTAGAAATTATGATAATTTAGCGAACGTTGTTTTCACTTTAATATTCCATTAATTATATTTTCATATATAGAATAATAACAAAATAATAGAAATGGTTTGTAAAATTTCAGTTTGTTTTGTATTTTTCCGCTGCCCCCTTTTGTACACACATTTAAGTTTACACAAATGCAATTTAAAACCACAACCAATTGCCCTAAAATGGTTACTGTAACCAAATACCTACACTTAAGGACAAGACATAAAGGACGAAACACAGTGTTCTTAGGCTTATTTAGGACAACATATACAAAAATATCGATATCGTGGACATAAATGACAACAACAACTACTAATGTAATCATCCAAAACAGGCAGAAAGATGAATGTACGAACGGATGAACAAACAAACTTCACGGTATAGGCCAGATCAGGCCAACCAAACAAACAACTGAATGCAAACAAATAATGTGTAGTCGTATAAACCAACCTTTGTATCTGTCCAATGTTCGACCTATCGAATGAATGGACAAACGCATTGTTTTTCCTGCTTCAATATAAATGATGGCAATCGTAACAACAAAGACATCGACAGTGACGACGCCAACGACAACAACAACAAAGAGTCCTTTTCGAGTGTCATTAAAAGGACACAATGGAATTGAAACAAATGCAAACCGGAAACGTAAGTGGAAAATGTTGTACTATAACGACATCATTCATCCGAAAGGATCTGGAAAAAGAAATGTTAAAAACAAAAGGGAAATTTAAATGTGAGTCATTCAAATGCTTTGACATTAGGGTTTTGTGCGAGTCTGAGTTTAAGGATAAGAGAAATTTAAATTGGAAAAAAATTAAAATTCAGAATTAGACAAATATTTTTATAAAACGGACAAGGGACAGTTAGGTTTGTAAAATATAACTGCTAGAAAAAGCAATTTTTAATCCAACTTATGGGTCAGCCAAATTGTACTTTTTAAGCCATATACGAGTATATTGTCGGACAACTCAACAATGGTTTCCAGTTACATCCAATGAAGGCATTAGGAGAATATATATTAGCCATATATATTGTCTGACTACTCCTCTTCAGTAAAAAAGCACTGTGGGAGAGTCGTTGGTGAATTTAAATAAGATTCAGCGTCTGAGTGGGAATTGCCCAGTCCTAACGTCTGTCAGTATATAACGTTAACATTACTAGAAATCATCAGATGGATATTTATTATTCAGCATTAGTTTAACCCTTTGAGGACCATACATTTTCAGGCGAAGCTATTTTATTATTTTGTGTATTTTCTTGATGATTTTTATTAGTTTACAATAGACCCACAAATTTGAATTGGAAATGAATTGCAATTAATTTTTGCCAAATTCATTTGAATTGATTCAAATTCGATTCAATTCTTTTTTTTGTGAAAAGAATAAATTCAAAATTTTACTAATTCAGTGCGTGAATGATTCGCGAATTAATTCAAAAAAGAACGATTAGTTTACAGTGCTGCTGTTAAAACTGTATAAGTACAATAAAAGGAACTAAAACTGCTGTACTATCAATTAAGAACGAGCCTTGTTCTATTAACGGGAATAAAACAGCCAGAAAAACACACAAATATGAAAAATATGACAAACAAAAATCGTAAATATGCAATACTCCATTATTCAAATGGCAATGCACTCAAAGAAAGGAGTTGGGTGTACAAACAAAATCGGAATCAATATACATAATACGAAGGCGGATCAATAAATCCATGACTTTTTGAATAAAAACAGTTTTTTTTTGCAAAAAAAAAATCATTTTAACATAATATCCTTAATATACTTAGTCCAATGATTCTCCAATTTTTGTATTGGATTTTTCGAGGTCCATAAAATAGGCATTTGGTTGATCAATAATTTCATCGTTGCAGCTAAATCTCTTTCCACCGAGCCATTTCTTTAGGTTTGTAAATAGGAAATAGTCACTGGGGGCTAAATCCGGAGAATATGGCGGATGAGATACCAATTCGTAGCCTAATTTAATTTTTCCATTGACACTACACACGTGTACACCCGTACGTTAATGGCCAATTGAGGGCAAACGCGGCACCCATCTTTCATCCAACTGATCATTAAAAATCGAAACCACACTGCCATATGAAATGCCAATGACATCAAAAATCTCAAGCGCTTTTACTCTTCGATCGGTCAACACCATATCGTGATTTTTTCGACATTTTCGGGTGTATTGACCTCAATTGGCCGTCCAGAACTTTCAGCGTCATTTGTACTTGAACGACCACAACGAAAGTCAGTAAACCACTTTTTTACCATTGAAATCGATGGTGCAAAGTCCCCATAGTATTTATCAAGCTTTTCCCTGGTTTGATTGACGGTTTTTTTTCCGCAAAAAATTATGTTTAATGAGAACTTTTATCCATTTTTAAAGAAAGGGACGAGGTTGTATATTTTGAACAGCTGTTAAACTCAAAGTAAATGACGGAACATGCTCAAAATTTGAGAGTAGTCAATTAACAGGTGGTACTTGATGGTATCAGTGTTGCATTTCATATAACTACGAGGGAAGTTCGAAAAGTCATGGACTTATTGATCCGCCCTCGTAGAAAATTAGAGGCAACTTAGAAACACCAATTTCATAACCACATAAATAAGTTATTGAAAATAATCGTAATTTAATAATGGATAATTCCAATATTAAATCTTATAAAGCTGTCAGTTTTCTATTTCATTTATCTATCATAGTCTTGTTGAATCATTCGTTTATTTGAGATACACCCTCTCGCACTCCGAATCGAAGTTCATATTTGACATCTGAGATTCAGAGAATAGATCGCCACATCATATCCCGTAGTGCAGTTCTCTAGCTTTCTTAACATTTATACCGATATCGTTAAATACTGCAAATCTTCGGTGGCTTAAAAATTTTTTTATACTGTATTTATAAGTTAACGAATATTGTAGTCGATGTATTTTAAAGACGAATATCGTTGAGTTCGTGGAAATATTCAAATCTTTTTAGTCAATGTAAACAAAATGTGGAAATACTAAGAATTTTATAAATAACATAAATATTTTTTTAAGAATTTAAGAATTTCACTTCCTGGCATCTAGTCAAGTCTCACGCTGGTTCTCACATTAATGTCAATTCTAGTATAATTCTATTTAAATTGTTTTTATATTTATTTATATATACATCAATGCCAATATTTGAAAATTTTTAAACAGTTTTTATGGGGTGTTATAAAAATAACGACAACTTTGTGAATTACTTGGTTTTCACACATATGTATTTGGAACATTTTGCTTGGCAACGTGCCTAGTTATTTCATACAAATAACATTGAAAAGGAAACACAAAAGGTACAATAGCTGGCAAAAGAAAGGCTCTATTGCAAATGTTAAATACCATTAAATTTCCAAATACATTACTATAAAAAAATCACAATTATTCCAAACAAAGTAAATTAGACCCACAATATTGCTTTATTGTGAACTGTTTATTATTTTATTACGAAATGAACATTCCAATATTATGACATATGTTATAGAAATGTATCACTTAACTTTATTAGGGTGTCTCAGTAAGAATGCACTTTTTCATTTTGAAATAAAGATATGCATTTTTTGAGATAGTTTTTAATTTTTTATTGGATTGTAAAGAAGACATGTTCCGATTAAGTATGGAATGAAATATCCGTCGAATGCCCTATGACTCTGATGACAGTAGAGTGCCCAAAAAACAGCATTTTTAAAAACCGGTTTTCGGTTTGTTCGAAAAATCCGTTTTTCGTTAAACCGATTTTCGGTTTTAAATTTTGCCAAAACCGGTGGAACCGTTTTTTGGTTTTTTGATTTAAATTAAATTGCACATGTACCCTTTCAATACATTTGTTTAACAACCATTTCATACTTATTCGTCTTTAAAACTCCAAATTTTACAAATCTATTTAAATTTGACAATCGCGTCATAATTTTAAACTGCAATTTAAATCATATTCCAATTTGGAATGCGAGTTTAATATAAAATTTAAAAGTTCAAAAAAGTTCAAATTCAAATTATACTGATTTAAATTCCAAAATCAAATTCCAAACACCAGATTTGAAAGAGATTTTCATGTATGAAAATCTTATTAAGTTCAAAACATTTATTATAAAATAATTTACATTATGAAAATTAAAAAAAAAATACTTACTCAATCGTATAATCATTTTGAAATTTGAACAAAAAAAATTGTTTTGGAAATGACATTTAAAACGTAAAATCATATTTGACAATTTAAATCATATTTCTTAATCAAAACTTTCATTAAAATTCGACAATCATATAATTTTGTATTAATTTTTTAAGGATATTAAAACAATTCGGGTAAAATCGGTCAACCAGCATCAAATAACCAGGTTTCGATTTGTTCGAAAATTACGTTTTTTGAAAAACCGGCACACGGTTAATAGTCAAAAAACCTGGTTTCAGTTTCGGGTTTGGACACTCTAGATGACAGGCCATTACTCTTTTCATGAAATTTTCCATGACTTTTTCACAGAGATGTGGCTGTATCTCACATATGACGCGTTGGATCTCGGATTTGAGCTCTGGAAGAAAGAAATCGCACGGCATTAAATCGCATGATCTTGGTGGTCAGTTGACATCAGAATTACTTGAAATAATGTGTTCTGGACATCGTTGCTGCAATAAATCGATTGTTTCATGAGCGGTGTGAGAGGTGGCGACGTCTGGCTGAAACCACATGTCGTCCAGATCCATGCCGACCAGTTGAGGCCACAATAACTCCGTTATCATGTTCCTGTAACGAATGCCGTTCACAGTCTCTGCAATTTCGGCCTCATCTTTAAAAAAAAGTAAGGCCCAATCACGCCGCCTGACTAAAATCGACGCCAGATAGTTGCTCGTTGTGGGTGCATTTGTTTCTCATGGATTGCATGAGGATTTTCTGAGCCCAAAATTCGTCAATTTTGTGTATTCACGAAGACATTCAGATGGCAATGCGCTTCATCGGGGAGATGATTTTTTTTTTTGAAAAATTTGAAGTTACTTCACTTTGCTCCATTACCCATTGAACGAATTGTTACCCATTGAACGAATTTCCATGGTCTGGTGGTTTGATCACCTGAGTAAGCTGCATTTTGTACGCATGAAGGTGGAGGTCTTTTACCAAAATTGAGAATGATGCCGAATGGATGTTGTTGGGTTTTTGCAACACTCTCGTTTACAGCAGCAATGTTTTCGAGACACCGACCAATACTTTGACGCACAGGAGTCTTGCTATCCATAACCGACCCAGTTAATTCAAATTTGTTGACCACTCTTCGAATGGTTGGCACATTAAGTGCACTTTCTCCATTCAAAATTCTTCGAAGATTGCGAGCGATCTCAGCGTAACTTTCCAAATTTTTGCAACAACTATTCGCAATTATCGCGCGATGTTCTTTCGTAAAGCTCTCCATTTTTAATAATCGGAAGAAATATATGTGACAACTGTCAAATTTCAGAGTTGCCACGTGCACAATAAAATTACAATAAATTTAAAAAGTGCAATCTTACTGAGACACCCTTTATTTCAAAACTCTCCTGCTAGTTTCGTGAAATTGAGCTCGAACTCGCTGATGCTAAACCAAAGTTTGGAGAACTGATCGCGATCCAATATGTTGTCCCAAGCGTATCTCTACTTTCGAGACTAAACTCTTGAATACTGGATGGTTTTGGAGCAATCTACTCTTGTTATAAATGCTTGAAATAAATTTAATATTCGAAAGCAATTCGAGATTGTTCCCAGACCATCCAGCATTCAACAGCTCTGTCTCGAAGGTAGATATGAGCACGGGACTACATATTGGATCCCGATCACTCCCGTCCCGAAATCAAAATTGTCTATCCCGTTCCGCCCGTCGACAAGAATTTTTTTCTATCCCCATGCTTTTTGAAGCTTCCTCCCAGAAAACGTGCGCATCTCTCCTCAAATATTCTGCTGCAGGCAGAGAATACACCTTCATTGGTAACTGATGATGACAGCACATTTAGTACTTGTTCTGCTAGTTTTTGAAGAATTTTAAGATGGAAGCAATCTTTCCAGAAAATTGAAATTTGTTGTTCTACATCATCCTTTTCTTGGCTTAATTTATCTTAAAAGTCATAAAAAGGTCTCATGGTTTCGAGAAGATAGATATTCGCGATCTCACACGTTGTGTTTTTTACTCATGATGGCATAAACAAAAATATTGTTATCTCAGTAGTCATCGGGATAATACAAGTCAAAATTTCGAGTTTTAAGGCTCTAGACAATCGTTGGAAACTGGGAAAAGTTATAGAATCAATTTATAGATTTGAACTAGGTCTACATTACATTGAATTAGTATCAAATACTTCTGCTACTGAGCAGGCTGTATCACTATTTTAATTTTTGTCAACAAAAAACAGCCTACTTCTGTTTCAAACTATCAATGCCAAATTTACTCATATATATATGTATGCTACTGATAAAGTAAAAAAAAGTACCAGTGTGTTCCCGAGGTACCACAAAGCATCTAGTATCATTTTTAACGAAAATTAAAAACAAACCATATAAGGAACAGCCTATCCGACTGTCGTTAACTTGTAAAACTGACATTTTTTTAAATACTATTTTGAAATGCAAATAACCAAACTAAAATTTGATGTGTCATTTCGTTAGATCTGTCATTGCTAAATGATTCAGGGTTGTTTATGTATTCGCGTTTTCCACATATTTTAGGATACAGTTGATTCATGTGGTGACTAAGTCATTCATGTGTAGAATTTGAAATTTTGAATACGTTTAACCACAAAAGTTTCCACTCAACATATTGTGACAAGTTTTTCTATCATCAAGCACAAATACAAAAAAGAGTGGGGACATTTAAAATGAATTTATTACACCCAGAAAGAAATGAACTCTAACATGATTGCAATGTTTTCTCAGATGAAGTTCGTGTTTTTTCTTGTATTTAGGATATGATTTGTGATTTGTCTGCAATTCAATTTAAAAATGTTACTCACATGTTTGATAATTTTATTTCAAGTAATTTTCAACTTAATGTTGGGATCAACAATTTTTAAATGGATACAATGCAAATACATTTTTGTAGGTGCTCGTATTTATTTTACTTGCTAAAATGCTAATACCTTCAAATATAGTCTTTCACAAACCGATGTTGAGAAATATATTGCGGAGCTGGTGGCCACGAATAATTTGCAACAAAGAACTTCTGCAACTGACAAAACAAGAAAATATAAACGAAATAAAGCGACGAAAGTTTACCTGGCTGGGACACACTTTACGAAAACCACACAACACTGGAATGGAACCCAGGCGCGGCAGAGTAAAAAAGACCTGGATACGTACCATAACCTGTGAAACGGGCAAAACATTAATTGCATTACGTTCGGAACATTACGTTCTTTAGCGGTGTGTACTACGACATTAACATTCACCTGATGTTCTTGTTCTATGTGAAACCGAGGTGCCTGAGGATTCTGATCCACACGATTTTCACGTTCCCGGGTACCGCAGTCTACCACTTTTTGTTTCCACAGGGGCCTTGTGCTTTATGTGAAAAATGGCATAATGTTTCAGAGTCAGCGACATTTCGACTCATAAGACCCAGACTCTTTGGGTTAAATGCGGCAAGGGATGCATAATTTAATGGCTTTGGCACCCTTTCCGATACCATTTCTGAGATATTGGGAAATTATTCAGACGGTGAAATCATTGTTGGTGGTGACTTCAATGTCCATAATTCCTCTTGATTAACCCATTCGAACCATACAACTGCGGAGCACTAATACGCTGAGCTCTTCGCCGCGCATAATGACTTGACGCAATTAGTGAATGAACCGACGCACATTCTGCGTGTTCAAGGGCACATCCAAAATTTACTTGACCTCTTCTTAACTTCGCGCACTGAAAAGTACGAAGTTAATACGCTTGCACCTCTTGGTAATTCAGATCACTGTATCATTTCAGCATCATTTTTGCATTCAGCTCTTGGTCTCGCTCCGGAAACGAACAATTTGTATCTACGAAAAGAAACGTTGGGCTGATCTCAACAATTTTTATCAGCATTTTAACTGGAAACTTTGTTTTCTGGACAATGACATAGATGCTGCTACTACTGAAATGATCGCGAAGATAATTTTGATTGGTATAAATTCATTCATCCCGACGAAAATTATTTCGTTTAAACCATCGGACTAAATTGGTGTAACCAGACTGCGAAGAATGCTGTCAGAACCAAAGAGGACGCGTTCAGAAACTGACGTTCTAGCAAAAACATTAATACTGAACTGCTACGTAAACAGGAAAGATCCAAGTGCGCCAAAGTACTTCGAGGCGAACAATTTCTTCACGAACATCGTGTTCGTGCAAAAGTTGTTTCATTCCCTAGAGGAACTAAGAGCTTTTGGTCGTTTACAAGAAGAGTAAAGGCTAGTTCTTCCTCAATCCAAACTCTTGTTAAAGATGACATAACATTCACTGAACCGGTTAATAAAGCTAACCTCCTGGCTCAACTGTTTGCAAGGATAACAATCAACTACTCCCCGTGATCAATTACGTATCTTGTTTCATGCCCAAGATATTTTATCGAAAATGAGGAGTTTAAAAGGTTCTTGCGAATCTCGTCGTAAATAAATCTACGGTCTCAGATGGCATATCTGCATTGGTCTTGAGTAGGTGCTCTTCGACGCTTGCACGTCCACTGCGCAACGTTTTCAATATTGCATACCGTGCTGAAGTCTTCCCGGCGTGTTGGAAGGTTGCTAATGTCTAGCCAATCCCTAAACAAGGTGATGCAAGTAACCCTGCAAATTACCGCCCAATTGCAATTTGTTCTGCGCTCTCGAAGGCTATGGAGAGCATGGTTTACCACCATCTTGTGAAATATCTTGAGTCCAATAATGACCTTCTTAATGTTCGACAGTATGGCTTCCGTAGAATGAGATCTGCTGGAGGCCTGATGGCGTTCCTTTCTGAAAAATGGAGTCGATCCATCCACCGGCTTGGTGAGGCACTATCTTAGGCTCTTAACATTTCCAAGGCCTTTGACAACAGAGTTTGGCAAGATGAACTCTTGTGAAACTTCGCTGCATTTGGCGTCGATGATAATTTCACTTGAATTATAGAGTTTTCTCAGAGATGGCACTATACGAGTTGTTGTAAATGGGGTTTCATCCGACGAGCATAAATTGACTGCTCTGTTCTTTTTCTTATTTGCATTGACGGGCAGACTGTGAATCCAATCTACTCTTTTGCGGATGACAGTAATCTCTATCATTTTTATTCAATCGACCGTAGGACAAGTCTTCAAGAGATTGAAGTTATTTTTTCTTATTTCAGATGGGTCATGTTTCATTAATTTTTAGGCTAACATTTCTTTTCAGGCCTTGTTTCATATATTTTGGCCATTTAGAATCTGTGTTTTTTTCGTTTTTTTTTTGTAGGAAATTGTAGCAATTTATTATTTAAATTTAAGATATTTATGATTTTGCTCTAAGTATATGAAGGATATTGTTTTGAATTAGGGAAAACATATTTAGCTTTATTCAATTTTCCTATTTTAATGACAATTGTGCTGCTATATTTGATTTTAAATTTTTAACTTAACTGGATTTTGAATTTTACTCAAAACTAAGGAACAATTTTTTTCTGAGTGTACCATGTATTTGTACAAACAAATACACAAATATTATATTATATGGACGACACATATTAATTTTTGCATATAATAGTATAAATGTTCATATACCGAATACGTTAAGTGCATAATCGTCGTACAAATGTTAAAGTTTTACATGTCGACACGCATCTACTATAAAATAACTGTCGTGGTACGAGTATTTAGATTCACCAATGCCCGGGAGTATTTGTCACAATGGTACGAGTAGTTTAAAAAAAAATGGAATTAAATTAACCTAAGGGTGTTTAGTTGTGTTTCACACTAGTAGAAATGAAAACACAATCATTCTATATTCAGAGAGATGACATTTTCTGGAATTATTTATTACAACAATTTTAAAAAAAGGTGACAATTTAAGTTTGGGAAATGTAAAAAATACATGAATGAATTCAGAAGTAACAAATCTAAGAACTGAAAAGTAATAGCGTCCTAGGGCTGGAACTAAGGTAACCAATAATTCACTTAATTACGCAATTGTGGACCTAGAATATGACGGGTGAATATACAGGGTGGGTCAAAAGTCAAAAGTCAAGCTCTTTTGTTATGTCGTGTAGTTCAATTTTTGTTTTTGACTATTTCTATTAATAAGTTCTCTAACAATTTAATACCTTTTTGGTTTATGTATTTTTAATTTAGTTTTATCTCATTGTATAGATAAAAACTGGAGAATAAATAATGGAGAGATTCACAACTGAACAAAGAAGCAGAATAATAGAATTTTATTATTTAAATGAAATATACTTTATTGAAAATCTGATTATCTGAAAATCCAAGAGCCATTCATCAACGCCAATTTACATCACGCATTACATTTGAAAATATCGTTGGGCCTTACTTTTTCGAAAATGAAGATGGAAGTGCAGTAACCGTAAATTAAGAGTGGTATCGGATTATAATAGAACATTTTTACATCCTGCTCTTGAGAACAGACCTGAAATGTGGTTTCAGCAAGATGGAGCCACTGCCCACACTGCCCGAGACACAATGACACTTTTATATCAAATTTTTGGTGAGCAAACAATTTCCAGAAATTCGGAAATTAATTGGTCAGCGCATTCGCCAAATTTGTCAGCACCCGACTATTTTCTTTGGGGTTATTTCAAGGTTATTTCTTATGAACAAGCTTGAGATAATCCTTGAACTCAAGGCCAACATTGTTGCAGAAATTCGAACGCTTCAGCCACAAATATTTAAAGATGTTATGGAAAATGGTCTAAAACGAGCCTTTCATTGTGAAGCTGAAAACGGTGATAATTTAAGTGACGTTATTTCAAATTTCAAAAAATTTTCATTAAATAAAATTCAAGAATACTAATAAACGGTAAAGATTTTAACCTTTTAAACCCCATGGTGACTTTTAGCCCATCGTGTATATGATTCCTTATAAGAGAAACAAATTCTGAAACCACAGCAGGTAAAGAAGAACTCGAAATTATGTTTAGATGTTTTTCTTTTTAAAATTCTTTTAATAATAATAAATACATTATCATTATATTTGGATATCCAAGAAAATTTTGAAATTCATGTGTTCTACGAATCAGAATAATTACATTCATCAAATTTTAATATGATACTTAGTACTGCACTTCCAACAAAATTTCGAAAATATTGTCGAAATGAGATACCTTAACTTAATCGTGAAAAAAATCATAATTCATCCATCGATTTTGTTACAAAATGCTTCATTTTATTCATAACAGGTCAGACTTCACGACTAAAGTATTAAACCGAACAACTTTTCCCGTTTTCGATTTAACATTATATTTAAAAAAAGGATTGGAAAAATTTGGCCGGAAAATATTATTTTTCGCCTTAACCTTTTAGATAACTCCGAATCTCGTGAGCGCCTAAAAAATAATGTTGGAAAAACTTAGAGATAATTCAATGTCGAATCTTTTGGTATGCTTGTTGACTTAGGTGGAGAAGTCGTTCTTGAGTTATGTTAGCATCTGTGGAAGAAACTTTACACAAATCCACAATTTTACTTAAAAAAAAATATAAAATAACAATTTACCAAAGACTTTAAATTTTCCACCATTTTTGTGGAATGGGGATCATAATACATCAATATTAAATAGTGGTTATATTTATGCATTTTTGCTGTTGCATAGTGTAATATAACGTCTTGCCCTACTAGAGACTCTCTCGATGCTTCATGCGTATCTTCGCTTCTTGTCGACTGGATTGACCGTATGGTTGGCAACCGTATTATTACTTCTGTCTTGCGTTTAAGCTCGGTAAAAAAATGCTGGCCATGAGGTGAGTATTGCCCCATTACTTTGGCTATAAGTGGTTAACGGTATAATTAAATCCTTTGAACTTGATAGTCATAAGATTGTGACCTACGCATTTGGTGTTATCATTATGGATGTAGGGAAGTCGCTATCTACATTCAGCAGGGTGGGAATTTAGCAATTATACACAGGTATTACCCAAATATCTCGGGTTTATCATAAAGTGGTCCAATTCGTATGGAAATTTTTTTTCAAAAAATCGCCAAAATAAGGAAATCACTAAAACAAAAAATAGCTAAATAAAATCGGTGCGGCCAATATCAAAACAATAAATTTTTCACCTTCATGAGAAGGAATGGATGGATGTCTTTTTTAAAAACAAATCGCTGAAACTACAATTTTCGGAAAAACATCATGCCACGCAACTTTGCTATGGAACATGGTTCCAAAGCTGTGTGGTCGATCCATTAACTACCTTAGCTATCTACCAGGGGGTTTCTATGGCACAGCTGATCGAAAAGGTACTAGGGAAATGATGTAGAATGAGAGACCAAAGAAGACAGGAACTATGTTTAAATAGTGTTTATTGATACTAATGATAGCTAAATTATGATTTATGTTGTTTGCATTGAACGAAAATACGCATTCCCTTTGATTTCTGTCCGTTTAATGTCCAACGAAAGTGTAAAATTGGTAAAATACAGCGGCAAATAAAACTCAATGAAATGGCCTACTACCTCGTCGTCATGAAGAGGCATCGAAGAGAGTAATGAAACTCTTAAGTATTACTCTATGTATCTACCCATTTTTACTTGCTAATATTTTTATTACAGTAGATATCGTCGGCGTCAGTGAGGGTAAAAATAGAAAGCGCACATCTCACTGATTGTGAGAAGCTCTCCCCAATCCCTTCATGGGATGTTATGGGACACCATTTTTTTTTTTTAGATATCGTCGGCTTACAAGTGAAATCTACTAAGTCAATTGTTGGATGTTTTTAGTTAAGTCCACCTAGCTCTTGTACTCATGGTATCTACATGCTTTGGCCAAACTTCCAAATTAATCACTGTGTAAGAAAAGCAACAGCTGGATAAATACGAGATTTTTTCACGAATTTCTCTATAATTCCGTGATCTCACTTGTATGTCGACGATATATTGATTAGGTCTTGTCTGTCTGTTTATTTCTCATTATATCCTCCCACTATTTCATTTATCACTCCGACTTCCAAATTTTTCTTTCATTACCTCTACCTGCCTGCCCTTTTCAGAACAATAACAATGAATGCACAGACCACCGATTAGATTATTATTAATCATTGATTATTTTAGTTGACACATGTCCTTAACCTAGCCCAACCTTTTCAAGAATTCGATATTTTCGAGTTTCAATGAAATTTAAGGATTTTAATATAAAGTGAGTGAAAACTGGAAAGCGCACAGCTCAGTGATTGTGAGAAGTTCTCCCCAGTCCCTTCATGGGATGTGTAATGGGAAACCATTTATTTTTTAATATAAAGGGCATTCAAGACCTCGTTAGTTTAAGAATATAACAACAAATATCTGATAAATTTAAAAAATTGGGATGTTGTACTAAAGAGATATAAAGGAATATAACAGTTTGCGTTTGAGAGCAGTAGACGTTAATATGTGAATGTATTAGAATTCCATGAATTCATTGTAACAAGAAAGTATAACATCACGATAGAATAGGAATAAATTCGACAAGTTGAATTCATTGAATCACTAATTCAAAATTAAGAAAATTAAAATTACAATTGTTCAAGAACCTTAATACGTCAATTAACTGAAACGCAGTAATGTTGCTGATATTCCATTTAGAAAATATTGATGTTTCAGAATAATCTTTAACATTCAATGTTTCAATCACAGTAATATCTTTTTGAAAAGTTTCAGTGTTCATCCTTTCTACTACAAAGACTTCACTCTATTAGGAATGTTCATTATTTCGTGGAAGTTTTTAATATTAGTTTGGGTTTCAGTTTCAAATATTACAGGATTTTAAATTTATACATTAATTATTCAACTGAATTAAAAAAACACCAAAGTATCTGAACTTAAAAAGAGAAATGAATACTACGGACTGCTTTGAATTGCAATAACTAATTAAAAATTATAATACAGAGATGGATTCATTGTTTACCAAGGCAAACAAGAATAATAACTTACAAGAAGATAACAATTATAATAAGACAGGTATGAATATAAATATAGCAGTGCTTACAAAAGATGTATAAAATAAGTATATAATTTAAACATATATAACAAGATCCGTGCGTGCAAAACAAGAAGGCGCACAGCTCACTGGTTGTGAGAAGCTCTCCCCAAGCCCTTCATGGGATATCATGGGAAACCATTTATTTATTTTATTTATTATTACAAGATCCTTTTGGTTAAGCTTGTTTTTTTGACATCCTGTATAGTTTTTGTAAACTACTTTGAATATTCTTTAAAAATTATACAATATGTGTACTATAAATTTGTACAACTTACAGATTTTAAAAAATTTGCAAAAAGTTCCTTTTTAAAAAAAAAAATATAAATTTAAATTAAAAAAAAAAATGCAAAGGAAAATTTAGGACTAAATTTGCCCACCGGCACAAGTTCAGAAAAGAGTTTGCCCTCCCGGCACAAGTTCAGAAAAGAGCACAATCGGAACCCATATTTTTTGATCACTCCACACGGGTCCCAAATCAAGTTTTTTTGGCATAAATTCCAATAATGTGGATTGTGGACTTGTAATTTTCACAGTTTATAAATTGTCTACCTCCTTCATAGATCTTACGAGATAACCAACCCCAGACATTTTCGATAATGTTTAGATCTGGCGAATAGGGTGGCCGGTCAAGAATATTAGCATTTTAACTCCTTTACTACTCTGGCGTTGTGTATAGGGACATTATTCTGTTGCAATATCCAAGATATGGGACCATATAGTTCACTGAACTTCGGAAAAGCCGATTCCAATAATGTATTACATTTTGCACCAGTCATTTTTGCACTTTGAAATTCAAGATCGATGGTGCCATAGTACGTAATAGCACCCCACACCATAACGCCGCCCTCTGGGCTGTGATAGCGGTTCAAAAAACGCTTTTCTTTGCGCAGATCATGGAAATAATAGTTGTAGCCATCAGGTCCATCCAAATTAAACTTCTTCTCATTCGTAAATACAACGGTGCTCCAGTCATTTACATGACCTCTTGGCTGCACATCCCATACCATGTAGTCTGTTGCGAATTGAAGCGGCTTTTCCTTTCGAGGAGCATTAAGTGGCGGTTTTTTTTGTAATTTCAGGTATTTAAGATACTCATAGCTCTTAATTACTCTGCGCACTGATGACTTGCTCGCTTCCACTCCAACTTGAGCTCTTATTTTTGACAAGGATAAGGCAGAATTGCTTCTGAAGATTTTTCTTTTCCCATACGTAGATAAAAACAAAGACTTGCTTTATGACGCAGAATCCTGGGTCCTATCGCAAGCAGACGAAACATCTGTAGGAGTCTTCGAGAGAAAAATACTCCGAAAAATTTATGGCACTATAGTGCACAACGGCAAGTATCGGCGACGTATGAATCATGAGCTGTATGAGCTTTATCCTGACATTGACATAGTTAAGCGGATCAAGATAACGCGATTGCGCTGGCTAGGCCATGTCAGTAGAATGGATGAAGACGAACCAGCACGAAGGGGTTTCGAAACCGAACTCGAAGGAAGACGAAAAATAGGAAGACCAAGACTCCGCTGGAGGGATCAGGTTGACGAATCCCTGCGAACACTTGGTATTGCCAATAGGAGAAATAAAGCAAAAGATGTAATTGTCGACAACTGTTGGGCTCCGTCCAATTTTTTTAGCTATTGTGCGGTTAGAATATCCTTCAGAAGAATAATCATCGATTTTAGTTTATCCCGATAGATTTAAAATTTTTTGTTTTGCCATTTTGACTCGTAAAATGATTAAGTTGTAATAAAATGTAAATAATAAAAAAATAATAAAGTGCCTTTATTCAAGTGAATCAAAAAAATAGCACATTTTTGGATTTTTTTATAAATGGCTCAAAAAAAGTTCTCTAGTAGAAACCACTATTGTCATGATTTTTTTGTATATCTCATGATGTCTAGCTTCCATTTCCATTTTAAAATTCTGCAATCGATTGCAAATTGCAAAAGATACAAGCTGCTGAATATGGAATTTTTAGTGCCTTTAAATAAGTGAACCGGAGTGTAAATTTAGAAAATCAATGAACAAGAAAACCACAAAATATATAAAATAATTAAATTTAGCTTTGATTAGAGGCTTCGTCATTTTATAAAGTATTTGTATTAGTGATGTCCGGTTCCGGGCATTTTGAGAACCGCTTCCATCGAGTCAAGTTCCGAGAAGAACCGGGTTTATGCACCGGTTCCAGTTCTCAGCAAATTGCTGACCTAAAGAGGTTTTCGGTTCTTTTAAACCCATTTATCGGTTCTTAAAGAACAGTTTTCGGTTCAATTGGACCCGTCTTTTAGTTCTTGTAAGCCCGGTGCGGTCGGTTCTTGTAAAGAATCGGTTCTTCCGAACCGGCTCCTTGATGCTGTGTATCACTAATTTGTACGTACTTCTGATAGACATGTTAGGAAAAATTGTCAAATGAGAAAGGACTCGAACATCGTCCAAGGTTGCAGTGTAAACTGTCGCACGGGTTAGGACTTATTGAAACAAAATCGGTAAATGGACCCTGATCATCAGCAGAAATTTTCTTTGTTTTGTAAAAAAAAATTGTGATGATCAGAGCAAAACCCGAATGGGGTTTTGGGATACAACGTCCATGCACATTCATAATTTGTTGGATTGGTTGAGGAACTAAGTCCACTGTCGCGCAGTGTAAGTTACTGAAGGTATTTTAGGAAATGAAATGGAATTCACATTAGAAGAGTTGCCAGTAAATGTATTCAAGACAAAATTAACGATTTCGCCGAACAAAGTTTCTTTACGACTTAACGACCTACTCAAATAAATCAACCAAGCTTAAATACTACCCTAGTGAAGTATTTAAAATACTTATCAGATAATTAGTCCAAATATGGGCATTTCCACAGAAAGTGCCACCCTATGTCGCATCACGTCACCATAGTGAATTGTTTATATTTTAGGACCATGTAGTTGGATTGTTTTCTATTCTTTTACTAGATACAGAATGTAAGAAGCTCTATATTTAATAACAGATGAGAAAACAACGTAACTAACTGGTCTTAAAATATAAGCAATTAACGAGAGTGACGTGATGTTACAAAAGGTGGACTTTTCTGTGGAAATGTCCATATTATAATCAGAAATGGTGCTATGAAATACAATTTACAAATTTTATACCACCAGTGATTGGTGGTATTCCATGGAACACTGTGGACATTTCAATGTTTCTTTTCTGCCTTAATTTCTAATGAAAACATAATTTATTCATATTGCTACGTCAATGTGCATGACTATGAACAATTAATTACAAGTGCAAAAAAATGCAAGTGAGAAATAAAATATATTTTATGTTCAGAATTTTAAATTTTGGGTTTCAATTATATAAAATTTGTAATAGGATGTAGATGTTTATTCTCAGAAACTCCAAGCATTCACCACATGAAAAGGGACAACAGCACCCAGTGTGGGTGTATTCAGTAGTCAACAACCATCACAGCGGCAGCAACAACTAGGCAACCATATTACACGAGCAATGTGAATAAATATACATACATATATCCAACGAATACGACCAACAACAATATTAACACACTAACACAATCACAATCAGACACAAATATTATCAGACAAAGAAACAAATACAAACAAAAACACAAACAAATTCACCAAAAAATAGACGATAAAATAATAAACGAACACGAATACGAAAATTCATATAACCATTAACAAAACCAAAAACACCAAACGGAAAATGTACATGAATATCAAAAAGTAAAGTGAAAGGAAAATACACACACAAAAAGGAAAATATAAGAATTTACTATGAAAAAGATTTTCCAAACGTTTACGCACCAATTTTTTTGTTACATCTACATCCAATGTTGAGTGTTTAAAGCTGGATAATTCAAGATATTTCCACAATATACTTGAAGATGCTGGAGGCTCCTTTACACTTTAGTGGCAGCAGATCCTTTTTGTTTTGTGTTTTGGCTGTTTGTTTTAAGAAGCTTTTAGCGTTATTTGTAGCTTTTTGCAGTAGATTGATTGAATTTGTTTTTTTTTGTAGCAGTCAATTGCATTTGATAGTTAAGTTAAGCTAAAACGATTTAAAAGTAATTTTTTTTTATTAATACAAATTATTCACACTTCGAGACATGATGAATTTGTGGACGGTGGCATTGGCCAATGCAAGTAGAGCGGAACACTCGAACGTATACGTTATATTTAATGTGAGTAGGTGTTATAAACATTCAAAACTACTGGACAAAATGATAGAGCATCAATTTAATACGCTTCATTTAATAGTAGTAATACAAATCTACTAACTATAGATTTATTATAGTCAGCAGCTTGAATAAATAACACAAATATACACTCCGGTTCACTTATTTACAGGCACTAAAAATTCCATATTCAGCAGCCTGTATCTGTTGCAATTTGTAATCGATTGCAGAATTTTAAAATGGTAATGGAAGCTAGAAATCTTGAGTTATTAAAAGAAATCATGACAATAGTGGTTTCTTAATTAAATAACTTTTCTTGAGCAATTTATAAAAAAAAAATCCAAAAATGTGCTATTTTTTGGTTCACTTGAATAAAGGTGCTTTATTATTTTTAAAGTAACCGATGATTTTTTTGTAGGGACCGTTTGTTTATTACAATTTATTACAGTTTTATCATTTTACGAGTCAAAATGGTAAAACAAAAAATTTTAAATCTATCGGAAAAAACTAAAATCGATGTTTACCGTTATGAAGGATATTCTAACCGCGCAATAGCTAAACAAATTGGACGGTGCCCAACAGTTGTCGACAATTACATCAAGGACCCCGAGAGGTATGGAAAAAATTTTAAAGAAAGGTTTTCATTGAAAGAAAAATCATCAGAATTGCTTCTAATTCTGCCTTATCCTTGTCAAAAATAAGAGCTCAAGCTGGAGTGGAAGCGAACAAGTCATCAGTACACAGAGTAATTAATTATCTTAAATACCTGAAATTACCAAAAAAAAGCCGCCACTTAATGCTCCTCGTAAGGAAAAGCCGCTTCAATTCGCAAGAGACTACATGGTATGGGATGTGCAGCCAAGAGGTCATTTAAATGACTGGAGCACCGTTGTATTTCCGGATGAGAAGAAGTTTAATTTGGATGGGTCTGATGGCTACAGCTATTATTTCCATGATCTGCGCAAAGAAAAGCGTTTTTTGACCCGAGATCATAGCCGAGAGCGCGGCGTTATGGTGTGGGGTGCTATTACGTACTATGGTACAATCGATCTTGAATTTCAAAGTGAAAAAATGACTGGTGCAAGCTATTAAACGTTATTGGAATCGGCTTTTCCGAAGTTCAGTGAACTATTTGGTTCCATATCTTGGATATTGCAAGAGGATAATACACAACGCTAGAGTACTAAAGGAGTTAAAATGCTAATATTCTTGACCGACCACCCTCTTCGCCAGATCTAAACATCATCGAAAATGTCTGGGGTTGGATATCTCGTAAGGTCTATGAAGGAGGTAGACAATTTAATGACAAACAGACACTAATTCACGCCATAAGGATGCTTGGAAATTTCGTTGGATTACATAAATTCTCTTTATCTCGCAATGAAAACCCGTATATTTGAAGTTATTAAAAACAAAGGGGGTTGTACCCATTACTAACAGTTCTTAAATAAGGAAAAATAAATTTAAAAAAAACTATTTTTCATTAAAATTAGTTAAAGGACCTTTATTCAATTGAAAATAGCACAGTTTTGGATTTTTTTTTATAAATTGCTCAAAAAAAAGTTCTTTAGTTAAAAAAACACTATTGCCATGATTTTGTTTATATCTCAAGATGTCTAGCTTCCATTTCCAGTTTAAAATTCTGCAATCGATTACAAATTGCAAAAGATACATGCTGCATGAATAGGGAATTTATAGTGCCTTTAAATAAGTGAACCGGAGTGTACATGGTTGTGGCAGTCTGTGGTGCAACAGTTTGTGTGCGTGACTAATGTGCCTGAGAACGTTTGTTCGATCCAGGTTCCTTACATCTTTTATTTCGACCACCTTACATTTATTTCGACCACGGTCACCTCTCTTAGAGACGGCCACTATCAAGCCATGAAAAAGCTTCTCAAAATATCATTCGGAACTGGTGTAGAACAGTAGGTACAGTAGGAAAAGATTAGTTGGAAATCAATTCAGAGATTGGAAATTCCATGATAAAGTCTATATTTTTATTAGAATTCGTAATTTTCATTCATCAGAATTATTTTCAGATGTTATTGATAGATTAAAATTATGTTTTACTAAATATAAGTTGTTACTACAGGAATTAGGTTGTATTGAACAATTTGAGTATTTCTAAAATCTCATTCATCTGAAATAGAAGATACCACCAATAAAAAGTACAATATTAGAAATCGTGTTCAAATATTTGTCACTTTAATCATAATTTAGTTTTTGTTACAGAAACACTTGTTACAATACTATGTATTCAATTTTTCATAAGAGGTTTTGACGTAAACAAATTGTAAGTTCGGAAAACAGACCGAGTAAAAACTCCCGCAAGGGAAATGATGAAAGTTGATGAAGAGCACCCCGAGCTTGAAACAATAATATTGTTGATAGCAACCCTCTGTTTTGTTGTTTTGTAAAAAATATCATGCCTGTTTAAAAGCAATGGTTTTTCGACATGATAAAAAAGAGTTGTGCATGAATGTCTTAGAATGTTAGTGCTTGGTATTCTTCAAACATGTGTATAGAGGAATTCTCATTAATATGATGGATGTTTCTAGATATATATTTTTAATGATTTCACCGAAAACATACCAAAAACGTCTGATGATGAAGATCTTGGGAAAATCCGGAATAGCTGTACAGACAGACTTAGTATCATTGCAACATTTTTGTGCTCGACTTTTTTGAAAATAGTATAAAGCTAATAAATAAGCTTTATATTATTTAAAAAGGTCTTGAGCTTGAATAAATTTGAAAATTTTAAGTTTGGAAAACAGACTGAGTAAAAACTCCCGCAAGGGAAATGATGTAAAAGAGAAACTATCTTTGAATGTTTCGCGAGGACTTTTCAGAAAACCTATTACCTTAACAAAAAGTGAGTAACAAACTTGTGAAAAAACAATATAGTATACAAATATCAACCACCGAAAAAAATTATTAGTATTCATATTCACAATTAACGTCGAATAGACCCAGAGTTTCATATGCTTGGAACAAAATCAATAGCTGACATATATTTTTCTATACGAAATGAAAAGAAGGTCATTAAAGTCCATATATATTTTACTGTTATCGACAAGACGAATTTGCCCAGTTAATATATCTCACCACACTAGATTCTGAATCGCACGTATTTTTTTATTTTACTAGTATTACCAGAAATTAAGGTGAAGTGAGACTTTACACACAATCTTTGAATCTGACCCCACTATTGACGCCTTCACAAACATGTGCAAAAAATTGTGGATACTTGTCTGGAGGAACTATTATTGTGGATGACACAAATTAACTTAAACATGCACATAATATTTTTAAATGATAACTATTTGTATGTGCTTACAACAAGGGTTTGTATTTACGCACCATATGTAACCCATACACATCGCCGTGAGGAATGGGTAATGAACGTATACTCATTACCCACAGGGTATGGGGAAATAACGGGAGCTACCCATGAGGATAGTAAATTACTCTGCACGATTATCCATTACACTTGGGGAATGGGTAAGAGTCCTTTACCCATTATCCACGGCGATGGGTAATGTGTTACCCAGGGTATCCTATCCCTATTTATAATCGAAAATGTGAAAAATGTCTATATCTCGGAAACGGAGCGGCCAATCGAAAAATTAACTAATTTTTGAGGGTTTGTCATATAGCGGTCCAACTCGTATGGATTTTTTTTAAAAAAAATTTCTCAGAAACAACACTTGAACTTAAAAAAAACGAGATAAATTTACTTTAGCACCAACTGTCTGATCTACAACAAAATTTCACCATCGACAAAACCTTCTGCGTTGAGTTCAGAAGTAGAGTTAATTTTTCCCAGCGATCGGTCCAAGTCTTTGAGATATAGGCCTTTAAAGCTTGAGTATATAATCGCCCATAACTCAGGTGATTATAATCCGATCTGGTTAAAATGGGTATCCTTACAAAGGTCATTCTAAACTCTTTAAATCTGTTTATAAACATATTTATTTTTAATAACCCATTGGTGGGCTAATTTAGGAAAACGATTTTTTAACTTCACTTGATACAAATTTATTTTATTTATTTTTAAAAAATTTCATATTTTACTTATTGTTTGCTAGGCTCCCATAATAGCACAAGATCTTAACCTCTTTTTAAAGGCATAATATTCACCAATAACCCCTCACACAGATTATATGGTTTAGAAAGACCTATGTAATGATACCCATTTCAACCAGATCAGATAATAAATGGCTGACTTATGCCCGTTTGTACATTCAAGCTTTAGAGACCTATTTGTCGAAAAATATGGACCAGCGCACTTTTTTTAATCACCGTTTAATGCCCTAGTAGACCCGAAAAAAGCGAAAAACATAAGGCATTTGGTGCTAAAGTGAATTTGCTCCAAAATAAATAATTTCATCAAACAGAAAATAATTTCACAAATAATGATGATTTTGCGACCAAAAAGTCATACACTCTTTCTTTTTCACATCAACTTTGAAATGAAGTTTGATGGAAATAATTTGAAGTGTGACTGTGCTAAGCAAAATAAAATATTACCAACACATACATACATTAGATGACGCAGTTTGATGTGTGGCCATGCCGCTTTATGATCGGTGTGTACGACGTCAAACATGGCTTCAATTCACACAGATCCAACGCACATGTTTGCGGTCTATGGGCAGCTTTAGTGACGGCCACTATCAAGTACTTAGCCATGACAAAAGGTTCTCAAAATATCGTTCGGACTTGTGTAGAACAGTAGGTATCAAGAATCTTTAGTCTGCCGTTTCTTGGGATGTAAAGGGAAAATATTTAATTATTTGTATGAAAGACTAATGTTCAGTTCTAAAGTTGAAAATTCCCAATTCAAAAGGACTTTAAATATCCGATGTTAGTCAGTTAAATGTCATTTAATATGAACATTTTCTTTGTGCTTTTAAATTGAGCTTTAAATGACTATTGAAAACTATTTTATAATATTTTCAATAAAATGAACTTGAATCATAAATCAGTAACATTTTTTAATTTGAATTAATGTTTTAATTTTACTTATAGCAGCCTGCGAAAAGTGATTTCGTGTGGCATTCCGAGCTGTGGTATTTAAGTTCTCTAATAAGTAATTAAAACTTCAATTGTTAATTTCATTGATACAAAAATCTCGAAATCTACTCTACGAAATCTACTGCAGCAAACCGCAGAATTAACATTACGGTCTAGTTAATGCTCATCTGCTCGGTTGTTGTATACTATAAACTACAATGTGACCATGTTCCTTTAAATTACCACAGTTTAGATTACACATAAGCTGATACTTTTGCACTTGGTGATGGTGATAGCTTTTTTCACAGGGCGAATGTGCGTTAGCATAATAAAACCCTCAATGGGTTAGGATGTAATTGTGTCTGGGAAAATTATTATATTGTTACGAATAAGTAAAAGCCTTTACTTACTCTTAATGACCAGACAAACAGTATGTAAATAACAGGGCGATTAATGCTGCGCCTGAAAGTATGCATTATAATAACATACCAGCTCGCAAAACCAGTAGCCTGAATTCGCCTCAGTTAAATAATTCTCCACTATTCGAGATGATTCTACAAAGATAACTAACAGCAACGACTAGAAGGTTCTTCAATTCGCTAGAGATAACTACATTTGAATATGATGAGTTCGCATAAATACCGGAGGTCTTTGGAACGGAGAGTCAGTTTGTGATTAACCACCGGAAAGTAAGCAACGCGATTTGATAGTAAAATATAAGACTTATTAAAGTGGTGTAAATAAAGTAAACTGTTGTACTATATATGTAAGTAAAATAAAGGGAAGTTATACCGTTGTAATTATCGTAATTTAAAACGAACCTTGTGTTCTTATTCGGAATAAAACAACGCAAAATGGACGAATAAGAAAAATCGTATCAATATATTTTTATTCCAATTTCTTTAGTGGTAACTTACTAAATTATTATTAAAACCTTTCATTCAAACTTAATATTTTTATTTGCATAAAGAATTATAATTTTCGCCTATTAAACCCCGATACAATAAATTTAATCCGAAATATCTCAGTTTATGTATTATGCATTGAACCAAACTTTGATTGATGACGCTTCACAAACATCGAAACGATCGTCCAGCGAATGTCAGTTCGAATCCCACCCGCGGTATTTACACTTTTTTCACTAACCGGAGAAAACATGATCTCTTAGCCTTAATGAAAATTACAACTTTAAATATAACGAAGATCTAAGACAACTAAATTTGAACAATATGGTAGGGCCAAACCAAAACAGAACGAGACAACTACAATTATAATAGTGCGTTCTGTAGATAGAAACTTCAAAAAACTTCGGCATCAGTGCGTGTAAGTAGGAAAGCAATGTGTAACAATCATTCTGCACAATAAAATAAATATCTTCGGTTAGTGACTGGTGGGAATACACACCGCATTGGCGTAACGGGGTAGACGCTGCTGAAGATGATGCTTCACAAACATCGAAACGATCGTCCAGCGAATGTGAGTTCGAATTCCACCCGAGGTATTTACACTTTTTTCACTAACCGGAGAAAACATGATCTATTAGCCTTAAAGGAAATTACAACTTCAAACTTTATTTAATTTTATTGTTCATACATTTCATTGAGATACTAATATTTTTACTGATTGTTACCACAAAAAAATTATAACTTTAGTTAATTTTTTTTCCGCTTAATATAAAACAAGACACCTACAAAAATCTGCGTATAAAATGTTTTTAATCAGGAAAATAATCTTGTTAGTTAATTAATTAGTTAAATTGAGACTCATAAAATCAATAACAATAGTTATAATAAAACAATAAAAGAGGGCAACTTAAATCTATATTGTATTATTATAAGAAAGGTATAAGTTTTAACACTATTAAAAGTTGTCATTTATATATCGGGTGCTGGCAATACTAGTGTTGCCAGATGCAAACTGGAACTTCCCTTGGAAACATTGAAATTTTTTTAGCATAAACATACATAGAACGTTTCACTTGCGAGCACTATTTTTTGCAATTTTGTGTCATAATTTTTTACAACTTCGGCGTGGATTATCGAGACAAAAGTGTCTCAATCAACTTGTTTCGACTTTCGGTGATGAAGCACCATCAAAAACCATTGTAAATCGCTGGCACCAAGAGTTCTGTCTCGAACACTGTTCGATCCAGGATGAATTCCGTGAATGACGTCCAACTTCTGTCATTTTGCCGGAATCCATCGATGCTGTGCGTGAACTGATAAAACAAGACCGACATGAGACGCACCGTGAGATTGAGGCATCCTTGTGAATTAGTATGACAACCACCATAACCAATAATTTGGCGAATGCTCAAAAAAAACCAATGAGTGTTCGAATTAACGGGCGATGTGTTAACACATTTTTGTTACGCGGTACCTGTTCGATTTCTATGAACACGTTAGTAAATGTTACATTGGAAAACAAAAACTAGCGTTCAATCGTATGATGACGTTTCATTTAAATAATATTAATACTTAAAATTATTTAAAGACAAGTGCAAGCACATGTGTCATTATTTTCTTGTTTAATACTTTTTGTTATATTCCCACAAAAAACAAAGAGAATGCATAGCAACAGTCACATGTACATACATTGTGTTATGTTCGTAAGCTTACGAGTAGCAAGACTTTGTCTATTCGCTGCCGTTACATCAATCCCATCATACTTATTTTGAGACAGAAACTATTGTTGTAGAACAACCAGATTAGATTATACCCTACCCGTGCCTATAGATGTTAACACATCAATAAAGCAATATTTAGCTCTATGAAATAATTGTTTTTGTTTTGTCATTAACAGAGGGACAACAAAAAGTATTGAATAGTATAGAGAACTTATTGCACTCTTTTTCCGCTCTCATGTAGAGAGTCTAAGTAAAAGAGCATAAACGAGTCTTATTCTCTTTATAGAATATTTCAATATAAATGCACCATTTCGACAATATTATTACATAAAACAAAACAAACAGCGTAAATACGTCAAAAGGTATCAATGTTTCATATCAAAATTATGTATCGACCAAGTTATGACAAAAAAAAAAAGTATTACGTTTAGAATCATGTTACCAGTGCTTTTGAGTCATACAATTCGTGACATGAGTTCTCTATACTATTCAATACTCTTTGGCGACGACAACCTGCTTGTTTGTTCGCTGCGTCTTCATCAATACCATCATACTTATTTTCAGGCAGAGACTATTGTTGTATAACAACCACGTATGTGATGCTAACGCTGTTTGTTGTTTGCATGTGTTCACTTGGATATATTGCCCTACCCGTGCCTATAGATGTTAACACATCAAAAAGGCTCGTGTCGATTGGAGCAAAGAAATGTTGAAAAAATACAACCGCAGTAGTTCAAATGCAGTGTATAACATCATCACACTTGACGAATCATTCTACATTTCCAACTGAACGAAGGGTTACTTGAGCACGAACGAACGATGTGCTATTTGAGCACTCAACATATCGAATTGATAAGCCATCCGTCCTATATTTGCTACAACAATTTACTCAAGTCTAGTTCATTGTTGAATTCTACGGAACTAAAAACTAATAAATTTGAATTAACTCCAAGTTCAGATTATGAACTAATTCCTACATGAACTTAAAGTGAGTTAACAAATCTCTGGCGCCATACGAAGTTTAATTTTCCTCAGTTTTAGTTATTTTAACTCAAATACAGTTCAATTTTTTTTGAGTGTAAATAACGGAACTTGCTCAATATTTGACAGTAGTCTATTAACGGGTGGTACTTGATGGAAACAGTGATGCATTTCATAGAACTACTAGGGAAGTTCGAAAAGTCACGGACTTATTGAACCGCCTCGTATAATAGTTATTCATAACCCAAAAAAAATATTTCTCATTTAAATTGGGTTCGGTGACCAAAATACTATATATCTTACGATAATGGTTACAAATTCCCTAAAACAGATAAAGGGAAGTTTCGCGTAACGTTTTCGTCTGAACAAAAAAATATAACAATTATTTTCGGTCCCTGGTTTGGACATAGTGAGGGAAAGAGAAATCAGTTAAGAATTTCAGCTAAAAATATCAAATTTCCAAAAATATGTTTTGTTTACCCACTGTAAGTCACAACGATTGAGTTAAACATTCTTCAAATTTACACAGAATTCCCAAAATATAAGCTGCGTCATTTACTTTATTGTTGAAATGACTGAGGATAAAATTGTTAACAAATATTTGTAACAATTCTTGTCGAACATAATTCAACGTATCGGCATTTAATTGAAGGTTATATGAAGTTCGTTATTAACTACATTCAATCGCATGACACTTCATTTAAAATTCCCTCAGTTAATTTAAGTGTCCGTACTTCGATGATATGATTGAAAGCTTCGCAATAATAAATTCCAATTTACGTGCTAATATACACATCCTCTCTTCTCTGTATTCCGTAGTACTCACCGCCCCTTTGTTGCAGTATTTAATAAACACTAATCATACAGTTGCCATAATTTATGATTAAGAAATTTCAATAAATTTTAGATAGTTCGTGTGCAACAATAGCACAATACAAAAAATAACCATAAGCAACGTCCATGAACAAGAAGGATGCAAGTTTTATGGCCAAAACTAAAAATTGGTACATAGTGACGTCATATTCTGTGATATTTTATACATGACCTTCGTATCCGCGTGTCCTGATTTGCCAAGAACAAAAAAAGATATAAAAAGAAGTCTTAATAAACTTACTTGGAATGTAAACGAAAAACTGTATACTATATCTTTTAAAATATTCAAAAAGTTTAAATGACAAATAGGTGCAACATAAGCGAAATGTGGCGCACTGGCTAGCACCGTCAAATTTCAAATGATTGTTCTATTAAAAACTTTGCTTTCCAGGAAAAGAAAAACTATGTCAGATACTATGACTACTATACTATGTCAGATAATGAATTTAAAGTAATTTTTTGTTCAAATTTTGGGTCAAGGGCTTAATAGGAGTAACAAGGACTACGATGAGTAGTGTTTCTTCCCAGTTAAAGAAGTTTGTGCAATTGGCACATTCAACAACACACATTTCGCGTGTTGAGGTTCAGGCTTCAAACACTCTAGTTCCCTTTTTAACTTCACAGCCTGACAAGTACGAAGTTAACATCCTGGCATTGATAGTCGTCCTGAGATTTTAAAAAAAAATCAATTATGAGGGGGCAAGATAAAAATTTGCCAACCTATTGAGACGTACAGAGTTTCTGTACGAACAGTGTCTTCGTGCTTATGTTCTTTCTTCTCCTAGGGAGAGCAAAATCTTTTGGTAATTTGTTGAAAGTGTAAGGAATAATTCTTCTTCCTCTATATCACATCTTATTAAAATGGTTATGTATTTACAGACGCTGTTGATAAAGTGAACTTGTTCGTTGAAGTCTTTGCAATAACGAAAAGCAATCAACAACTCCCCGTGATCAAAAACGTATATAGGTTAGTGCCTAAGATATTTTTTTGAACACGTGGTGTAAATCGTAAAAAGGTTTTTGTGGAGCTCGATGTTCGAATTCCAGAACTTGTTTTAAAGATGTGATTTTCGACGCTTGCTTTTGAAACTTTTTGAACTCAGTGCTTTTGTCCGTGGTGAAATTTTTTATGTAGATCAGAGAGTTGGTGCTAAAGTCAAATTCTTCTTCTATTTGCCGCGGATGCTCAGATGTAGTATTCTTTCCGCTTACCATCTCTGGATGTTCCTTGAGGAAGGCAATGTAGCATTCCAGCTGTGCCTTTGCGGTGCGCTGAAATTTCCTGAGGAATAATGTATTAATTGTAATTCAATAAAACATAAATATAACGGGTTTTCCAATAGGTACTTGACAACTTTGAATTTAATTTGTGAACACACTATTTCACTGATCATCTAACTGTTAATTTCCATATTTTTCAGTAAACTCAATATTTTCATCATGGTAAAGTATACGAACGAACAACGTATGCAAATTATAAAAATGTACTACCGAAATTCGGACTCGGTGGCCGCAACTTTAAGAGCGTTAACTTCAATTTTCGGTCGTTATTCTCGCCCTAGTAGACAGACAAGCAATAACAAGTTTAGTGCAAAATTTGAGTCTGCATATTCATTGTGTGATGCTGCCGTGCGAGTGGGACAACAGGTTGGTCGAAGTGACGAAAATATCGCTGCCGTTCAGGCGTCCGTAGCGAACGATCCAAATCAGTCGGTTCCCCGGCGTTCTCAAAAACTAGGCATCGCCAAGACCACTTTATGGCGAATTCTACATAAAGATCTTGGTTTGCACCCATACAAGATCAATCTGACTCAAGAATTAAAGCCGATGGACCATTTGACGCGACGTACGTTCTCTGATTGGGCTCTGGAGAAGATGCGACAAGGTGATGAATGTCATCGCAAAACCATTTTCAGTGACGAAGCTCATTTTTGGCTCAATGGGTTCATCAATAAGCAAAAGGTGCATTATTGGTTTGGTGAAAATCCACATGTGCTTCATGAATCACCACTTCATCCAAAAAAAAAATAACTGATTGGTGCGGTTTGCATGCCGGAGGCGTCATTGCGCCATATTTTTTCGTCGACAATAACGATCGTCACGTTACTGTGAATGGCAATCGTTATCGCGCCATGATTACCGATTATTTTTGGCCCGAATTGGAAAACATGGACTTGGACGTCATGTGGTTTCAACAGGACGGTGCCACAAGCCACAAAGCACACGTTACAATCGATTTATTGAAGAGTAAGTTTGATGAGCGCGTTATCTCAAGAATTGGACTAGTCAATTGGCCGCCTCGTTCGTACGATTTAACGCCTCTAGACTTTTTTTGGGGGGCTACGTTAAATCATTGGTCTATGCCAACAAGCCGAAGACGTTGGAAGAACTCAGAGCCAACATTTAATGCGAAATAGCAGCCGTAACGGCCGCAATTTGTGACCGAGTCAATTGGGTCCAACGAATCGACCGCTGCCGACGTGCCCTCAGTGGCCATATGAACGAAGTCAAGTTCCATTCATAAATCTTTTGATTGTATTTCAAGTCGATCATAAAGTTTTGGAAATATCTCAAATGATTTGCGTTTTATTATTAAATACTTGCGTTTCCTTCTTTGCCGCGTTTATTTTGTGTAGAAAGCCATGTTTTAGTTTAGTTTTGTTTTCTCTGCTTTTGACAACTTGTTATTGTGAGGTGAATTATTTGTTACGTGGTGAATTTTTCGTTGCCACCGTGTTGCCAGAATGCCAGATAAAAACAATGGTGACAACTTTGTAACAATTTTGTGGTTACAATTTGATTGTTACCATATACACAGAATAGGGGTGTTAAACTGCAGTTACGCCTACCTAGATTATCGCTTTTTCGGGATTATTAATGTCAAACTCCATAAGAAAAAAATATGAAGCCTGTGTTGGATAACACGGGCGCATAGGTCAGACGTAGAATACGTTAGTCATTTTGCAATTAAAATATATGAATTAAATATAATTTTTGATAAATGATTTAAATCTATCAAATTTATCTTTAATTTTTATGTTAAAAATTTAGGATAGTTTTTAACAAAATTTGGGTACACTTTATATCAATTCGATGCACTTTTGAAAACAAGTGTAAATACTGCATGTGGCAACACTGGTTCTGTAATGTTCACATAAAACATGCATTGTCATTATACTTCTTCTCTTTCTCACACTGGTTCTGTGGTGAACACACAGATAATCGTACTGCTCTTACACATGATGTTATAATACATAAAATACAAAGCATATGAAAATTAATACAAAATTTTAAGGAGTTAAATTTTGATTTACTTATAGAATCAAAAAAGTTATATGTAGCAATATGATTATTTAAATACAAATCAAAAGAAGACATATTAAATATGTTACGACCATACTTGAATTTTCTTCAATGCATGCATAAAGTATTAAAAACTTATAATGAAAGTGACAAACATTTTCTCAAAATTTTGTGCTCGAGATCAACACCCCTACCTTACCGTATAACGTATTCTACGTTAAAAACGTCGACAATCCCGAAAATACGTTAATCTTGTTTGGTGTAAATGCCGTATTAGGGTAAAATATGGCTCCTCCATCCCTAGGGTGAGGATATAAAAATACATTATATATTGACATATCATATTTAGATATAATGTAGCTCAAATATCAGGATATAAATTATACCAAATATGTCAATCCCTTCACACTCATAACACCGAATCTATTAACCTGGTGAAATAATAAAAACACCACGTACATCATCATTTGCCAACAGAATGGCGTGACGGGGAACTATAGAAAGTACAAAAACTATAAATTAATTATGATCCATAAACTCTAATAGATTTTCAAATTCAATATCACTTTTTGTTTTAGTTATAACAAAACATACAAGTCCACATACCATATATTTGAAGTATTGTTCACAAAAACCATTGACTATTATTTGAAATGACAGCAATAATAATTGAATAAATTGCAACGTATAAATGAAATGCATTTAACTGCAACAACAATCACAGTATCTATGTATGTATGCGTATTAAAACAAATACTATTTTATAGTACAAATAAACATAGTTTATGTTGATGGGAGATAGAAAATGATGTTTCGCTATAAAACAAATTAGTTGATATAAATTTAATTAAAGCAAAGTTTTAAATGCTAACGTTTATGTATCCGTGATTTTAAATACAGGGAATAAATAATATACATTAAAGCAACAATAAAAACATATTTTTATGCAAAACACTCATTCAATTTGCGTTTAGTCTACTAAAAAAACTGCAGTTAAAATGAAACTTATAATTGTGGCAAACTTCATTAAAATTGTATAACATTTGGCCGAAGAAAACAGACATTCGGACAGGGCGACAGTTTCCCGTTTTTAGAGTTGAAGGTCATAATATTTACACACTTTCGTGCAATCTCATCAACATCTTAATGGAGATAATAATGAGAAAGGCTGCAGTAAATACGAACAAGACCATTAACACGTAAAGCCATACGTAGCTGGCGTATACTGACGACATAGACATCATTGGACGAAATTTGCGAGAGCTTACTACAGTATTTTCAAGAATCGAAAAGGAATCAGCGAAGGTGGGTCTTGCTGTTAATGAGGGCAAGACAAAATTGATGGTGTCAACGACTGGAGAAACCTCTCGACTTGGTCGGCACTTGAACGTTGACAACCGATTTAATTTTGAAGTGGTAGATGATTTTGTTTACCTTGGATCCGCCGTGAACAATGACAACAACGTCAGACTGGAGATAGATAGGAGAATTTTGCTTGCAAATAGATGTTATTTTGGGCTCAGCAAGCAGTTTAGTAACAAAGCCCTCTCTCGACGGACAAAAGTCCAGCTATATCAGACTCTCATTTTACCTGTCTTGACATATGGCTCCGAAACTTGGGTCATATCGCAAGCGGAATAAAAACACCTGGGAGTTTTCGAGAGAAAAACTCTCCGTAAAATATATGGTCCTGTTATGAAAAACGGCGAGTACCGACGTCGCTGGAACGCAGAGCTATATAAACTCTATTCTGACGTGGACATAGCTAGACGAATCAAAGTGGACCAATTGCGTTGGCTAGGCCATGTTATTAGAATGGATGTAGATGAGCCAGCGCGAAAGTTTTTTGATAACGTACCCGATGGAAGCACGAAAAGAGGACGACCAAGACTCCGCTGGATAGACCAGGCAGAAGAATCCCTCCCTATCCTTGGTGTTACCAACTGAATAGAAAAGGCGAAGGATAGAGCCAGTTGGAAGAATATGTTGAAATTTGTTTATTTTGTTTGTTTAATTGATATGTGTAAGACGTCTGACCCGCATGAGGTTGTAATATGGTCAATAAAAGTAAAGAGGTTCTAATATTCTGTTATGGCATTAGGCTGGCAAATTAAAAGCCACAAAGCCGTTTACACTGATAAGTCAACATAATTTTCAATGGCGTCAACAAATATCCATATTTCTTCACAAGCTAAAAAATATATAAATGTATATAATTCTGATCTATATTTTAATGAAGCTCTTTTACCCTTTCTCAAAATGCTTAGTAAAATTGTTGCATTTTAACCCTTTTTAGGAACTATAAATAATATCAGTTAAATAGGGAGTTTCAACATCTAAATTGTTACGTAAAAATGTTATACAGAAAATTCCCCTAGATTGTCTTCAAACACGAAGATTTTATACATGTCTAATATCATGTCTACATGTCTAATAGCTTCTCAAAAAACCGTTTGGAACCGGTGTAAAACTGTAGGTCCCAATCAGTGACTGAAAACTGGAAACAGCACAGGTCAGTGATTGTGATAAGCTCTCCCCTATTCCTTCATGGGTTTGGCAGTAAACGAGCACAAGTCAAAATTAGTGATTTCGACAAGCTCACTCGATTGGATGAAATGGTGAACGTTGATAACGGTTATACTTTCGAGGTAGTCGACGAATTTATTTACCTCGGATCTGCCGTGAACAGAAGCCACAACACCAGGCTAGAAAACAAACTGAGATTGTGCTTGCTAACAGGGGTTATTTCGGGCTAAGCAAGCACTTCAGAGATAAGATCCTCTCGCGAGAAACGAAGATACAACTATGACAACCTCTCATACATCATGTTTGCTTTATGGCGCAGGCAATATCGCTTGCTGATGAAATATCACTGAAAGTCTTCGAGAGAAAAATGCCCAGGAAAATACATGGTTATAGAAAAGAAAACGACCAGTATAGATGACGGACGAACCACGAGCTGTATAATCTGTATCCCAAAATCAACGTAGTTATGAGTATCAATATATTGCCTTTGCGCTGGCTAGGCCATATCAGTAGCATAGATCAGAATAAACCAGTGCTAAAGGTATTCTAAGACGAACTCGAAGTATATCGCAAAATAGGATGACCAACACTTCGCTGGAACAACCAGGTGGAATAGTGCCTGCAAGAGCTTGGTGTTACCAACTGGAGGAGAAACGCTGAAGATCGAGCCGGTTGGAGTATTATGTTATCATCATTTTGTTAGGCACTTCTTCTATTTTTTTTAACAGAAGAGTTACAAAAGCATTCACATCCTAAATCAATTGACCACGATGTTCATCTATCTTTAGCTCTGATGTAAGTTATTAATTTCTTCTGCAAAATTCGCAAATAATTATTGATATATATTTTTCATAGATATACAACCGACATATCAAATATTCAAGAAAACACGTTATTCAACACTTAATTTTTGCTTTTTAACACTTTTTTTGTAAATAGGTGGTGGCAACGTAAATACTGAAAACGACAAGGAAATAAAATAAAATTTATTTTGGCGTCTTGTAGCCAGACGTGACGAAGATTCGCGAACAAATTTGAGTTTCACATTCAAAATATATGAAGCGGTATTGTTCGCTATCGTATGTATATTGTATAACACCAGGGCGATAACTTTAGCGTCAATTCAAAAAATGTTGTCGATAAACACAATCGTCAAAATTTTACACACCTGTATACTTTTCCATGTTTGGTCCATCTTTTGCTCAGCAAATTTCTGACAATTGGCCTGCTGTGATATGAACGTTGGATGTTGAAAAGAATTGCTTTACTAATACCAGATATAGGCAATGTTTCAAAACAACGAACAAAATAACAACAACGGCATTTCGTTTTGTGTATTAAAGTTTTTGTGTTAAATACAAAAGTTTTGTGTTAAATAAATGCTAAGAATAACAGTCAATAAAAAAATTTGTGAAACACATTTAAATTTCAGAGTTTTTCACTAAAACGACATGAAAAATTAAACTCAGAAATTTGTGTAATTCCTCCTGGTGTATGTCACTTTTCGTCAAACATCTCTCTATCACACCGACCGCATCACGAAGAGTGTGAAAGAAAACGTCAGATGAGTGAAAGATTCTCTCTAGTTATAATAATTACTCTATGGTTGGGTCACTAATCCATACACACAAATCTCAGCAATTATTCTGAAATTAGTATTTTTACAGGGCGGAAGGACACAAATCACTGCGACTGTAATTTTTCACACTATGGAACATGAATTTACCATTTCTCTTCATAATCCTTAGAAAATTTCAAAATATTTTAATTTAAATTGTCAGAAAAATCGAAAACCGTTTTCTAACACATACAAATTTTTGTATTAAACTGGCAACATTTTGCGTTCTTGAAATAAAATGCATTCGAATTTTTGTGGCCTACACCAGAAACAACGTTAAACGCCAACTCATTTTTTGCTTCCATAAGGGAGAATGTATAAATTTTCAACGCCCACGTTATCGCTCCGATTGTGTTCGTACATATACACCATCGACGTTATTATTTTCGGGCTCATATGAATCAAAAAACTCACCTCAAAAGCCAGGGTGCATGAGGAAAATAATGGGGAGGAAAATACCTTATACTCTTATTGTTGGAATAATTGATTTTCGGTGTTAGTTCTTAGGGATCTGCGATCGATACAATATTTCGCAAATGTAAATTTCTTTATGAGTTGTTTGTTTATAAACTATTGATGATTTACCGGTGTTACCAATTCAGGCACAGATGCTAATCTTTTCACGAAGTTCGAGACCAGTCATGTTAATGAGTGAACTTACAAAACGTTAGCTTGTAATATGAACTTCATTAGTCCTTCTGCTAGGTTAGAAAAAAAGTTACGAAAGTAAGGTTAAGGGACCATTTGACCCATCAGCAATTTTCACTCAAAATATTTATTTAATCTTATTGTTTGTTTCTATTTTGGTTGAATACTCCCCAATACTTTTGGGGACATGGGACTGTCCGTGGAGGTGGAAAGTTTATGATAGCCATTCACTTGGGAGTGAAGACTTAGTAGGTGACTGATGTCACTAAAGCTCATCAAGCTATCGGTCATATTCTTTTGTCCTTTAGAAGGCAGATGAGCCAAACATATGGACCAACGGAGGATAAAAAACCAAAAGAAAAAAATCCAGGTTCGACATGTTGCATCCTGGTCAGCGTCTGATCCATAATGGGCGGCTGCAATCAAATATCCTGGCAGTAGGTAAAATGCGAAATCCCGGTGGACTGGGTTTGCCTCCTGCCACGGTTCATAATGGCAGTGAAAATACGAAAACGAAAGATAAAACATAAACAACCCATATTTGTTGACGACCCCCGCAAACGTTATAAGGACCACGATTTACGGATATGCACCTGGAATGTGAGAACTCTATATAGATCAGGTGCAAGTATCCAATTGGCAGATGTCCTCGAAAGTTATAAGGCTGACATTACCGCAATCCAGGAAATGCGATGGACAGGACATGGCTGCACACGAAAAAGAAACTGCGATATATACTACAGTTGCCATGAGAAAAAACATGAATTAGGTTGCGGATTTGTAGTTGGCAAAAGACTGCGACATCTAGTCTCTAGGTTCAATCCTGTGAGTGAACGTATAGCCACAATCCGCATAAAAGCGAAATATTTTTATATTTCCCTAATTTGTGTGCATGCCCCGACAGAAGAGAAATATGATGATGCCAAAGACGTATTCTATGAGCTCCTAGAGGAAACATATTACCGCTGCCCTGGCCATGACATTAAGATTGTACTAGGAGATGTTAATGCTAAAGTAGGCAGGGAGAATGTGTTTCATCCAACTATTGGCAATTTCAGTCTACATGAAATATAAAGCCGCAGGAGCCGATGGATTACCGGCGGAGCTGTTTAAGACTGGCGGCGATGAGCTGATAAGGTGCATACATCAGCTCATTAGCAAAATTTGGTTAGATGAATGCATACCCGGCGATTGTAGTCTCAGTGTACTATGTCCCATATTTAAAAAACGTGACCCGAGTATCTGTGCCAACTACCGTGGAATAAGCCTTTTATCCATAGTATAATCAAGTATAATGTGCGAAAGACTAAAACCAATTATCGCTGACCTGATTGGACCATACCAGCGTGGCTTTAGGCCTGGAAAATCGACAACCGACCTGATTTTCACGCTACGCCAAATCCTGGCGAAGACCTACGGAAAACAAATCTGCACCTATCATCTATTTATCGATTATAAGGCGGCCTTCGATAGCCCGATACGGGGGAAACTTTACGAGGCAATGTTCGTAGATATCATTAGATGCACAGTTAGAGAAGTTACTGCGGTGTTTCGACAATTGAGAAGGAGTCAGGAAAAGTGGGTCTGACCGTACATGAGGACAAGACAAAACTAATGTTTTCAAGGAGCAGGGCCTCCACGCGATTAGACCAAAGCGTGAACGATGATAACCGTTATAACTTCGAGGTAGCGGACGAATTTATATACCTTGGATCTGCCGTAAACAAAAACAACAACGTCAGCCTTGAAATCAAGCGGAGAATTGTGCTTGCGAATATATGTTATTTTGGGCTAAGCAAGCACTTTAGAGATAAAGCCCTCTCTCGAGTAACAAAAGTCCAGCTGTACCAGACTCTCATACAACCTGTCTTGCTTTATGGCGCAGAATGCTGGGTCTTATCGCAAGCAGACGAAACATCTGTAGGAGTCTTCGAGAGAAAAATACTCCGAAAAATTCATGACCCTATAGTGCACAACGGCGAGTTTCGGCGAACGCATGAATCATGAGCTGTATGAGCTATATCCCGACACTGACATAGTTAAGCGGATCAAAATAACGCGATTGCGCTAGCTAGGCCATGTCAGTAGAATGGATGAAGACGAACTAGCACGAAGGGTTTTCGAAACCGAACCCGAAGGAAGACGAAAAATAGGAAGACCAAGACTACGCTGGAAGGATCAGGTTGACGAATCCCTGCGTACACTTGGTATTGTCAACTGGAGAGATAAGGCAAAAGATCGAACTGGTTGGCGAAATATGTTATCTTCGTTTTGTAAGGTCCCTGACCCCCGGGGTTGTTCGTGACCGGATAAGTAAGTAGAACTCCCCAAATACTATTATTACTATTATTCTTTTTGAAAATAAATGTGTAGAAAATCAAAGAAAATACCCTATGGACGAAATGACCCCTTGCCTGAAATTCGTAATTTATTATCTTTCTCAGTCCTGTTTTAAGTCAGAAAATTTAATGTTTGCACATAAAATTCTGTTATAAAAGGACCACGTGATTAAAAACTAAATAAATGGTTTCCCATTACATCCCATGAAGGAATTGGGGAGAGCTTCTCACAGCCAGTGAGCTGTGCGCTTTCTAGTTGTATACTCTCTTATTGGGACCTAAATTTTTTACACCGATTCCGAACAGTATTTTGAGAAGCTTTTTCATGGCAAAATACTCGATAGTGTCGCCGTCACTATGCGAAGTGACCGCGCCGAAAGTAATTTAAGGTGGTCAGAGCAGGGACCGAACACACGATCTCACATACAAGAGGCGGACATACTAACCATTGCACAACCGACGGCCACGTGATTATGTCAGTATATATTACCGCTCAAAACTTACAAAGCAAACATGACAATATTTGGACCAAATGGGTTTAACATATAAAGGCTTTCATTTATGCTTCATCTGCGTGCTGGATGGATGTGTAATGTATTAAACACTGATCTAGCTGGAATTTTTGATGTTGGAGATTAAGCTCTATATCTTTCAAATGCCAGCAAAGGTCGAAGTAACATCTACCCGCAAGCACAATTCTCTATTTGATTTCCAGTTTGAAATTTCAATAAATTCGGCCTATAATTATGGGCGGTATAACAAATACATATGCACTTAATCACACCTTCATACCCCTAATTGCTCTTGAGATATGACCGATTCAAATTTCGGTTTGTGAGGGCGGTGCCACGCCCCTTTGTCAAATTATGTTCTTCTACAGCCTATTATAGAGTCCCGGTCGATAGTATCACACTGTGAAATTGTCATTGCAATCGGTACATTATTATGGGCGGTATAAAATTTCTTTTTAAATAGGGCGTGGCACCGCCCACTTTTCACAAAAAATTTATTTTCCTTATACGACCAACATATGTACCAAATCTCATCTTCGTATCTCTAATGGTTCATGAGATATGACCATTTCAAATCTCAAGCTTTGTGGGCAGTATCACGATTTTTAAAAATGGGGCGTGGCACCACCCACTTACATAGAAAAAGTAATTTCCTTATACAACCAATATATGTACCAAATCTCATCTTCGTATATCTAATGGTTCATGAGATATGACCATTTCAAATCTCAAGCAGTGTCACGATTTTTAAAAATGGGGCTTGGCACTACCCACTTTCATAGAAAAAATAAATTCCTTGTACAACCAACATATGTACCAAATCTCATCTTCGTAGCTCTAATGGTTTATGAGATATGACCATTTCAAATCTCAAGCTTTGTGGGCAGTGTCACGAGTTTTGAAAATGGGGCGTGGCACCACCCACTTTCATAGAAAATGTAATTTCCTTGTACGACCAACATATGTACCAAATCTCATCTTCGTAGCTCTAATGGCTCTTGAGATATAACCATTTCAAATTTCGACTTGTGCGAGCGGTGCCACGACCTTTTCCACCCTTGCTGGCAGAATTTCCAAAAATCCCTTCTTATCACGCGCCTACGTTATAAAAGGAACCTCCATGCCAAATTTGAAGGTTCTAGCTTTAGCCGTTTGGGTTGGGGGGTAATCAGTCAGGCAGTCAGTGAGTCAGTAACTCAAGCAATAGATAAAAAAATGTCCGTGTTAAATACGTTAACAAGGTCCAGGAATATCTATAATTTTGTTAAATCCTAATATACATATATTAAGTATATTTAAAAGGAATATATTCGAGAGTTAGGTCAATGTTCTATTACTTTCAATAGCTAGCTACCCATTCTTGGGTAACATCGTCGGGAAATTAAACAACAATTACAAATTAAAAATTAGAGGAATGAAAATCAAAAATTTTCCTTTATGTCATTTATATATTAAGTCTGCTTTGGATTCAAACAACTGCAGGCGAAGGAGAAAATCAAACATGTATCTATAAACTCCAACCTATACCTGATTATAATTCACAAGTCTGCATCCTTTATGTGGTACAAATATGCTAATTAATATTAGAACCTGTCAGTTCACCTACCGCTGTATATTCTTTCTACATACGTGCATTCATGTGCAACTTAGTCCTCAGGAAATGGCAATATTTTAGAACCCACGTTAGCCTAAACTTAAACCTTGCTCTGTACAACATCTTAGTGATTTGTATCTTTCTTAACTCCATTTTATTTTATTTTTTAATTTATATCTATGAGATTTTAAATGTCAATATCAAAATACATTTTCTTCTAAAAAATGAGCTTGACTCACAAAACTTTGAGAATTAGTATTACATATTGCATTCTCTTCCTTTTTATTTCCACTGAAGCGTATAATTAATACTAAATCGATCAAATGTAAAATCCTATAAGAAAACCACTTGAGCGTATGATTAATATTGTATAATGATCATCATACAACGCTTATCACTTCGTCAAATTGGGAAACATTTAAAATGTTTGCCGCTGTTGACTTTTGTTCAATAATTTTCACTATCAGCTCAATATTATACGAGTATTGTTTGTATTTTCATGTTAGGAGAGACTTAATGACGACATCAAGGACAAACCGTATGATTACGCGTTCAGTGATTGTAGACGGCGTCGTCGTCGTAGTTGCCGTTGTCGTGTTTTTTTTTTCAATAGAAATGGAAAGAACTGGAGAATGAGAAGCAAAACTATGTCATACCATGGTTATAAAAGACTTGAATGCTTTTTCAAAAACCCTTACATTCGCACTGACAAACACAGACACAGTCAAAGGCAAAGAGGGAAAATGAATGTTGTGTGCTTTGAGCCAGAGTGAAGTATGATGTCCTGTGTAAGTGGTTTGTGTGTGTGCGTGTGTGTGTCTAGTGCTGGTTTCTGTTGTGGATTTTTGGGTTGTAGTCTGCCGCCGCGTCTGACGCCAAATTAATACTACTGGTTTTTGGGACAAATTGTGTTGAATTATTCTCTTCTTCGCATTAACTTTCGATTTTTGGTCTCAACAACTTTTACTTTCTACTTTAACTTTGAATACAACTTGAATTGAATTATGTACATGTATTATGTTGTTGTTGTTGTTTACTTTTTCCACGATTACACAATACTAATGTTGGGTTATTGTTGTTAGTTTTTACTTCAATTATTTAAATTTTTTTTCTTGGTTTGCTCGCTCTATTGCACTTTCCATTTGAATTTATTTTTGAAGTTATACACTCTCTCACTCACACTCTCTCTACAGTGTTTTCCTCTTCACTGCGTTCTCAATTTTTTTATAGCCAATTTTGTGCAGTAATTCTTCTTTGTTTTCACTTTAATTTTTTTGTTTCTTTTAACTTTTAAACATCTTTATTTTAAAATACACTGTTGTTGTTTTATTATGTTTTGTTTTACTTTCACTACGCGTTCGGTTTAGTTTGTTTTTCCACCACGTCTGTTGTTTGTGAACTCTGAGGACGGACTGAATGATTGCGATTTGTGAACGTAGAACTACAAGTGTTTTCTATGTTATGTGTACGAAGGATATTTGTGTGTTGTGAAGGATAAATCTTAATATTCACCACTTGGTGAAGAGAGCTTTTAACGTATGCTAAGAGTGTTTGAAGTGCTTAAGAGCTACTGCTGAGAGTTTCAGGCGGATATTTGAAGCTTTGAGGGTTGTCAAGTGTTTTGATTGGCCTTTGAATCAAATTGGCTTACGTAGAATATCGTATCATTCGAATTGCAGGCAAATTTTAAAACATAAATATGGTATTTTCTGTGTGGAGAATTTGACTTGATGAAAATGTAGATTCAATAGAATGCGATTGGCACGATTGTTCGCAAGAGTGGATCAATCTCCATTGTGTTCACATAAAGATTCGTAGAATTTTATTGACGCTTGGGCGATAAAATTCTTTCCGTTGTCTTAATAAGGGGTTACCCCAACTATGTATTATATTATATTTCAGAAAGTGCAGTAATTAGTAGACCACACATAAGTTCGGTGGCAATATCTATTCGTCAATATAAAGACTTTATAAAGTTTTAGTACTAGTATTTAGTAGACGTATTGTGGACGTTGGTGTTGCAGTGGTTAGTGTACGCGCCTCTTGCACATGAGATCCTGGGATCGTTCCCTGCTCTGACTACCTTAAAATTCTTACGGCGGCGGTCAACTCGCATAGTGACGTCGACACTATCGAGTATTTAGTCATGAAAAAGCTTCTCCAAAACACCGTACGAAATCGGTGTTAAAACTGTAGGTTCCAATCAGTGAGTATAAAACTATAAAGCGAACAGCGCACTGGTTGTGAGGAGCTCTCCCCAATTCCTTCATGGGATGTACAAGGAAACTATTTATTAATTTTTTTTATTTATTTATTTAAAAATTTCTAAATATACGATGTTACAAATCTTTTGCTTTACATCTTTGACACAACGTCGTCATTTGTTTCAACATTAATAACATTTTGCAAATAATTTTACCCTTAACAATTAGTCATTAAATTCAGCTACAATATCACGTTTACACTGAACGGAAAAGCTTCGTCACAGGAATGAAAGTGCTGATCACCCCAATAACTTTTGTCACCAAAAGTGAGCTAACGTACAGTTTCATTCCCGCTACGGAAATCTGTACATCAATGGCAAATTGTTGGTCATGAAAGTATGGTAGTTACTGCAATGACTTTGATTCATTATAGCAACGAATTTGTTCTGTTGCTGAAATTAGTTTATTTCATTGCTGCAATGAATTTGTTTCATTGTTGCAATGAATAGGGTTCGTTCTTTATTTCATTGCTGCAATAAATTTATATCATTGCTGCAATAAATTTGTTTGATTGATGCAATGAATTTGTTTCATTGCTGCTGTGAATTTGTGTCATTGGCGCAACGAATTTGAGTCATTGTTGCAATGAATTTGTTCCATTACTACAATAATTTTGTTTCATTGCTGCAGTGAATATTTTAAAGTGTGTTTGAAATTATTTATTGTCAATTGGACATAAAAAAATGTTGGTATTACATTAGTGGTGTTTTCGTCTTTTCTGATAACAATTTTTTGATTTTTTGTTTCGAAATTTAATTTGCTAAATATATTATATCCATGTTGAAACGCTCGTCTGGAGAAAGATTGTGGCAGTCGGGGGGTTGAGTGTTATTGTGGCCATCGTACTCAATTTCTACAATTAAACACAAATAGTTTTTTAGTTAATGTATGAGAAACTCATACTACTAATACAAGCTTACAAAGTCAGGTTAGTTTTTGTTGGAATAAAAGACAATTAAGCACATTCACTGAAATAACTAAAGTAGTTTCGAACTCCGTTACAAGTTCATTATCAAATGTCTAAATATGGTGCCTGAATTTATATCGTCGGTAGATCATCAATCGTATACTTATAAATACAAACTGAATTATGCAATTTACATATGCGAATTAGTATCGATCGAAAAGCTTTTTTCCTCCATGTCCTTCTCTTCCTCTTGCTTACTTACATTGTTGCAGTGCTTTGAGGTGAGCTCGTTGCATTAACAACTGATTCGTTGCAGTAAAGAAATTGTTGCGTCATCTATAAATGCTGACAAAACTCTAAAGTAAATAAGTAATAAAAGTAAACTATAAAAATAAGAGATAAACCAAATATCAACAGTTAAAATATCATGATGCACTTACTTTTTTTTTAATTTTTAACCGATTTTTCTACAAAATTCAAATTAAATAAAATTGTTCTAGGAATGAAAATGCAGCAACGAAATGACAAATTGTCGAAGAAATCATGTATGAAATTGTTTTGTTGCAGCATTGTAGCAAAGTAAAAACGTTAACGAAAACGTTTCATCCATGCGATGTTTGAGATACAATGATTAATAGATTGTAATATGTACATGTTTTTGTGACCCAAATATGACTTTGTTTGTTGAAAGCAGCTGAAAACAAAAACGTGACAAACAATAAATGAACAAACAGCAGCAACAGCAATCTACGAAAACACTGCTTGCAAATATGTACATGGTTCCTGCGATATGTTGCATTAATGCTATTGCAACTAATGCTATTGCTTTCTAAGATATAATTCTACCATTTAATAAGTCTACAACTTCAGAATGTTTTATACAGTATTTATTAAACAATATATTTCTTATTTATTTATATAATATATATCGGCCAACGAAATTTATTGTATCTATTACCACTCGCATTTCACAAAGAAGATACAGCTTTACGGAATCCGGTGAAAAACGGTTGCCATTTAAATTCAGAACATCACATCTGGATCTTATTATCCATGTTATCTCCTCCAATGTGAGACCTTCTGTAAAATAATTTTGACCTAAAACGATTTCCAAGTGTTGGTATATTCTATTTGAATTCATCTTCTTTGCCATGTTTCGTTGGTTATACGGTTCCCATTGCAATCCCGTCTGTGCAAACTATTTTCTTTCCATGTGAGGCCATATTCTGCTCCAAATTTATTTATTTCCTATACATTGTTTTGGAGAAGCAGTTTTGTAAATCTTGTGGATAATCTTTCTTCCGAATACATTTCAATAGTGTCATTTACTTTAAATGTAAATTAACATGGAACAGATGCCCATTTTCTATTGCTGTTTCGAGCATGTGTGCAATTTGGAATTGTCAAGACTTTTTTGATGAAGTACATGCGTAGCTTGTCAACCTCCTCAAAGGCAGAATTGTGTTCCATCTGTTTGTGTCAATCACCGTAAAAATAAAATAAATATTTTCCAATTACATCCCATGAAGGTATATGGGAGAGCTTTTCACAATCACTGAGCTGTGCCCTTTCCAGTTTTCACTCACTGATTGGGATCAAGGCTGATCTAGTAAAGGTTAACGCATTAGAACAGCTGATTTTGCTTTCTTATGACCCTATCTGTCAAATTAAGCGTTTTGTTATTGTACTTGTTTGTTTACTTTGTTTGGTCATATGTATTTGAGTTAAATTTTACATTTAGAGTCATAGAACAAAAACAAAATCCCTGTTGTTGGTGCCCACAATTACAACAAATCCTACTGCGTTGACGTCTACTAGATCAGCCTTGATTGGGACCTACAGTTTTACAACGGTTCCGAACGGGTTTTTGAGAAGCTATTTCATGACTTATTAGTCGATAGTGTCTCCGTCACTAAGCGAGATGGCCGTCCTCGAAGGAAGTGTAAGGTGGTCGGAGCAGGGATCGAACCCACGTTCTCTCGCGCAACAGCCGGGCCACACTAAGCGTTGCACCACCGACGGCTACATTCCGCTGCAAAACGGTTTCACTTTGATGTTAAGTATATTCTTTGTTTGCTTTGTTTGTTTGTTGTGCTATTTTTTCCTGCCAAGTTTCGAGTTTCAACATGTTTAGCAAATATCATTTTTGGTGTTAGTAAAACGTAGTAAAACTCTAGACGCTTTCGATAAAGTTCAGCATCTATGCCGATACTCCAATTTCGTGGAACGAGGTGCCTCATCAAACGCCTCCTTAAAATCCTCAAAGAATGCATAAGTTTTCTCCTTTCAGTTAAAATTAAGGTGGTACTATTGATGCTGGATTGTATATGTTGTCCGATGTTGAGTAGTTGTTGCGAAACCCTGCCTGGTATTCATTTAAAATCTTATATTCTCAACCCATTCATACAATCTTTCTGAAATTATGCCCATCATTGGTTTGACTATACATTTCATGAATGAGATCCCGCGGTAGTTGTTTGCTAGAGTTCTGTCGCCTTACGTATATATTGGGTATATTATAAAAATAAAAATAAATGGTTTCCCGTTACATCCCATGAAGGGATTAGGGATAGCTTCTCACAAACCAGTGAGCTGTGCGTGTTCTAGTTTTACACTCACTGATTGGGACCTACAGTTTTACACCGGTTCCGAACGGTATTTTGAGAAGTCTTTTCATGGCTAAGTACTCGATAGTGTCGCCGTCACTAAGCGAGGTGACCGCCGTCGAAAGAAATTTAAGGTGGTCAGAGCAGGGATCGAACCCAGGATCTCATGTACAAGAGCCGCGCACACTAACCATTGCACCACCGACGGCCACGAATTGGGTATATAATACAGTTGCTGCCACTTAAATTTCTTCCGGAATTAAATCTGGCGCATATTTGAGGAATTCATATGGCGCGCGGTCTCGCGAAGTGAGTTATTTGATATCGCTCGTCAATAATGTGTGGCTGTGCATATTGCATTTACTCTGATCTTTGTATGGAATTCTAAAGTTGCTCAAAATACGATTTTAAGATAATTGGTTTTACTAATATGATCTGAGGTTTAGTTTCTATTCGAATTTCTTGAGCAACTTCCCACCATTCCGTCGCATTTCTGGCGGCTTCTATATTCTCTTCTAAGGTACGAGAATACACACAAAGAAGAGATTCGTTGTCACTACTAAATTTACAGCCAACTAAAATTTGGCGGTTCTTTGGACTATCACATTATTCAGGTGTGATTACCACTAATTGTGTTCCTTATCGCCAAATGTTGTACATATCAACTGATTTATAATTCAGTTTTAGAGTCAAGAACTGAATATATTTAGCTTGATAAATAACATGGGGACTCTGCACTTCGATTTTAATAGTAAAAGAGTGGTTTACTGACTTCCGTTATGGTCGCACAAGTACAAATGACGCTGAACGTTCTGGACGGCCAATTGAGGTCAATACACCTGAAAATTTCGGAAAAATCCATGATATAGGCATTTCATATGGCAATGTGGTTTCGATTCTAAATGATCAGTTGGGTTTAAGAAAGCTGTCTGTAAGTTGGGTGCCGCGTTTGCTCTCAATTGACCATAAACGTAATCGTGTGACAACTTCAAAGGATTATTTGGAGTTGTTTAATTGGGCTACGAATTGGTACCTCATCCGCCATATTCTCCGAATTTAGCCCCCAGTGACTATTCCCAATTTCCAAACCTAAAGAATTGGTCGGTGGAAAGAGATTTAGCTCCAACGATGAAATTATTGATCAAACATATGCCTATTTTTCCCTTTTTGAAAGGGATACAAAAATTGGAGAAACGTTGAACTAAGTGTATTGAGCTAAAAGGAGATTATGTGGAAAAATAATTTTTTTTTGCAAAAAAAAAAAAAAAATAAAAGGAAGAATTTTTTATTAAAATTGTTTATTTTAAATTGAAACAAATCAAAATGATTATTATTTGGAACCAGGGTTTGTATTTCGTGGGTTACCCTGGGAAACCCATGCCCATTTTTGATCAAAACTATGACAAAATTAGAAAACATTTCTATATCTCGGAAACGAAGCGTCGAATCGAAAAAATTATTATTTTTTTTGAGGGTTTCTAAGGTCATATGGATTTTTTTTAAATCTCCAAAATAAGAAGGTCGCTAATATAAAAACGGTGACCTGAAAACGTTGCGTCCTATCGCAAAGATAATAAATTTATTAATTACCTCCATAGGAGGCTGTAACCAATGAATGTCTTTAATATGATATCTATTTCTTTTGGAAGTCGTGGAATGCGATTCGATCTGGAGAATGGGACAACTTTTATGTTCTGAGCCCAACAAAATTAAATAGTTGATTTTGTGCTCAGCGAATCTCGAATAAGCGGAAAATCCAAAATGAAATGAATAGAATATACAACGAACAATGTCAGAATTTGGATACTTCTTTTTTAATTCAAGATGTTGGAGGATCGTCTTACCAGTATCGCTGCTGATTTTACAAGAAGGAATACAGATCTTATTCTCTATCGCAAATAAGTATTTGTGACATTTCACAATCGTTGACAGATGGTTTAGGAGCTAAGGAGGGAAAATGGACAGACAGTGATTTCGACAACTTTGTATTTTAATTATTTAGCATTAAAGAAGGAATTAATGCTAATGATTTGCCATTAACAGTATCATTTCTTTTTTATACAAATCGCAAAAACTGAAATTGTTCCTTCAAAAAAATCGCTAAAACGCCATTATGTCTATATTTCGGATATAATATAACCAATTTTTCCGGGACCAAAAAATTAATATTTTTACCCGAATACACTAGGATGCGAAATTCCAATGGCCGGTAGGGGACTATAAGCACCCACGCATAAAGTCCGGAAGTTCCCGAGCTGGAAGTCCTCGTAATCAGCTCTTTAATACACATCTTTTGAGACCCCCCTGCCTACAAAAATGTTTTTCAGTACACCCTAATAAACATATTGTATATTGGAATTCATTTATCTGAAGATTACTTTGTAGTGCTCAGTTCAAAACCGTTGATTCTGAATTGCGACGGTCTTGCGCGATATGTCCTGAAATTATATATGAGTAACCTCGGAGTACATGCTAAACAATAAAGAAACAAACGTTTGGAAATCTTTTGCGCAAAAGAAAAAACATTATTTCCTTTGATACGTATACACAGCGTTGACTGTAAAGGTTCAAACGTTTCTCCCAAATAAAAGTAGTTTCTTTTCTTTTCAAACTTTCACCTACCACAACATTTTAATAACTTACTTGTACGGCACATGCAGAAAACAATTGTGAATATGTTTCAAACCAACTTCTTTTTATATAAAACTTACGATGACTTTCTGGATAGAAACGCGGTGCCTTAATTCAAATCCAATTCTCGGACAGTGTAAGCATTAAAATAAATTTGCATTTAATGTTTAACAAAATAATTTCATTCCAAAATACTTTCATAATATATATCTTTTTTAAACCATATCAAAAATTGAACCTACATATAATTAAAAAAATAGTAAATTAATCAAACTGCTTGATTCTTCGGGTATTTGAAACTTGGCCACTCGGCAGCTCCCGTTTTCTAGTCGGATGTGCTACCGCGATTATATGTTTGTCAGAAATGAAATGCTTGTTTGGCGCAACTAAATTCCTCAATCAAAGTTAATTGTCTGTGGGGAAAGAGTTTTTTCTTTGTGTGTAGTTTTCCTAGGTGTAAAATACTTAAACTTACCCAATAAGCACAAATTACTTGTGAATTCCAGTGTGAATTCCAGCTTGAATTACATTTGAATTCCAACCTCTTTCCAGTATGTTTGAAATTCGTTAAAAAACAACAATAAATTTGGTTGAAGCATATGTTATTTAGTACACAGAGCAGATACAAAATCTTGAAATTTTCATTTAAATTAAATAAATTAATATAAATTTTTAAATTAAGTGAAATTTGTTTTCGTTTTACAAGGGGAAATAGGATAAAAAAGGTGGCAGAAAATGGTTTAAAATTATTGTTAAAAGACTGTTTAAATACAGTTATAACACTGTCCTATTGCTTGAATAACACTGAAATTCTATGCTTGAATTCAATGGTAAAAACAGGTTCGGTTCGACTTGAATAACGCTGTTACTCAAGGCTGGAATTAAACTGTAAAGGTACTGGTTTGTTCGACTGTAATTCAGTGGCTAATTTTGCTGGATTCACTATTGAATTCAAGTGTGTTTCAACTGTAATTCAACACTGGAAATTCAAAATTGTGACTGGATTTCAAGTGTAATTCCACTTGAATTCCAGCCAAAATGCTTATTGGGTATAGTTAAACTGAACTTGGTCGAAACAAATGTCTGGAAAACTCAAAGTTTACAAATCCTGTAAAATTAAACTTATTAAAGGAAATATATTAGTTAAATCCAAGTTATTCAAATAATTTGCCAACTAAATCTGAAACAACACACAAATACACTGCTAAAAAAGCTGAAGTGGATATTCTTCGATGTCGAACACAGCTTTAGTTCGAATTCTAGTCCACAATTGTGTCATTTCCAGTAACACCAAAATCCTAAAATGTCTCTACGTATTTAGAAAGTGCTGTCGCTTACAATGAAATATAAAGTCAGTCAAACGAAACCTTTTGGATTAGGGGAACTCAATATTAGTCAAATTTGAGTAGCAGGGATTCGATCGAGGTTTGGGAAAAAGGCATTAATCAATTCTCCATTCCCCTTCATTACTCCTTGTTTCTAGTTTCGTAACGAATATTAAGTTATTATTTAATGAAGTATATATACATGGAAATAATGTTAGTAGTATCATTTAATTCATTAATTTATTTTTATTTTTAACTTTAACTTTCCCTTTTAATTTGTATTTTTCGTAAATAAATCAAAGTTATTTTAGTTTAATGAGTTTAAGCTCAGTAGCCGTATCTATCTTAATATATTATCATTGCTTTATACAAATTAGTTATTACGTTATCGTATAGGAAACCTTTCTCATCACTTGACTTTGAAATTTATAAATAATTGGATCAAACTATAGTTCAACTATTTAAGTTGTTGGTCTTGCTACCAAATATTACTCTACCAAATCAAAGTCATCGTAAGTGCAGCGAACATTTTGACAACTTCCTCACTCTGTTCCTCTCTCCTCTCTCTCTCCCACTTTGTTATTATCCTGCTCTCATTTTCTGAAACCATTTTTACATCGTGTGCGCCGATGCAAATCTTGCTTGCACTCCTTTTCAAATTCACCACTCTACTATATGTTGCTTTTGTATTTTTTATACATTCTACTACTCTAACTATTTCAAAGGGAGAGCGAAGGATAACTGTATTGCATGTTGTTGTTTGTGGAGAATTTATGTTGTTTGCCGCTGAACACAACAAATAAGGAAACAGAATGCAAAGATTACCATAAACAAGCAAGTAAACGTCCTTCTTAACATGGAATGAGATCAATTGAAAATGAAAAATGTCTCAAATGAATTCAAAATTTTTTTTTTAAAGTCTAAACTATGACACGTATAGTCTAAATATAGGCAATGACCACATTTGTTGTCTTGTTGGCGTCCAGTGGGTAGCTGGATATTTATAATTCATTTAAATGTAATGGAACAAGTGAAATGGAATCCCAGCTAGTTGTTGAGTTCATAGGATAATTCTATTTAACACATTTCATAAGATTAATTATTCATAAGATATATTATGCATCCGATTAAATATTAATATTCACAAACTGACAAATTGTTATTTTTAGCTTCGTTTTATTTATTATATAAGCGAGGTAGTACTTTATAAATTACAATAATGACAATTGTACTCTTTATTTACACGATATACTATTTCACAATTATTCGATATTCAACACATTTACAATTACTCGGCGGTGTCTACTTACAGGCTGACTCAAAAAACGACATTAGTGACCTAATTATAGCAGCAAACAGTAGAGGAGTTATAACGCTCCATCCAGATTATACTTGAAACATACTACGTTTTCCAGAATACTCCACAATTAGCGAATTCTTAAACCTTCTTGTATTGACATTCATAGTGCAATCTAGATTGTTCCTCAATTAGAGGGTGGATCAATAAGTCCGTGCCTTTTTGAATTAAACACAGTTTTTTTTGCAAAACAAAAATTTATTTTTCAACATTGTCTCCTTTTAGCTCAATACACTTGGTCCAACATTTCTCCAATTTTTGTATCCCTTGCAAAAAATAGGATTTTTCGAGGTCCATAAAATAGGCATTTGTTTGATCAATAATTTCATCGTTGGAGCTAAATCTCTTTCCACCGAGCCATTTATTTAAGTTTGGAAATAGGAAATAGTCACTGGGGGCTAAATCCGTAGAATATGGCGGATGAGGTACCAATTCGTAGTCCAATTCATGGAATTTTGCCATTGAGACTACACACGTGTGCACCCGTGCATTGTCTTGATGAAAAATAACACTTTTCTTGGCCATATGGGGTATGGGGTCGTTTTTTTAAATCCTCGTTAAATCGGACCAATATGTTGGCATAATATTCGCCCTTTACTGTTGTTCCCTTTTGAAGGCAATCGATGTGGATTATCCCGCGTGCATCCCAAAAAACTGTTGCCATCACCTTATTGGCCGACAAACTTACCTTGGCCTTCTTCGGAGCCGGGTCACCCGAAGAAACCCATTGTTTAGAGTGCTGCTTGGTCTCAGGAGTGATGTAATGGATCCATGTTTCATCCACAGTTACAAAACGCCGCAGAAACTCCTTCCAAGTGCGGTTAAACAACTCCAAACAATACTTTGAAGTTGTCACACGATTACGTTTATGGTCAATTGAGAGCAAACGCGGCACCCATCTTGCAGACAGCTTTCTTAAACCCAACTGATCATTTAAAATCGAAACCACACTGGCATATGAAATGCCTATGGCATCAACAATCTTACACACTTTTACTCTTCGATCGGCCAACACCATATCGTGATTTTTTTTAGACATTTTCGGGTGTATTGACCTCAATTGGACGTCCAGAACGTTCAGCGTCATTTGTACTTGTACGACCACAACGAAAGTCAGTAAACCACTTTTTTACCATTGAAATCGATGGTGCAGAGTCCCCATAGTATTTATCAAGCTGTTCCTTGGTTTGATTGACGTTTTTTTTTCGCTAAAAATAATGTTTAATGAGCACTCGAAATTTACTTTTTTCCATTTTTAAAAATGCACAAGGTTTTATATTTTGAACAGCTGTTAAGCGCAAAGTAAATGACGGAACTTGCTCAAAATTTGACAGTAGTCTATTAACAGATGGGAGCAGTGTTGCATTTCATATAACTACGCGGGAAGTTCGAAAAGTCACGGACTTATTGATCCGCCCTTATCTTCAATCATTTGTGTTGGAATAGTAAAGTATATGCCAATCAATGCGGCTACGGTGTGGAAATCGTGTCGCATCCAAATCGCAATGTATTTCGTTATTGTAACAGTTAGGGGGTTTCGATGAAACATCTGTTCGGCTTAGTACTTTGAGTACTAGTATAGAACAGATTATAATGAAAGAATAAGCGATAAGTTCCTGGAAGTAAATCATGATTCAAATCCATTTAAATGATATTTATGGTCGTTTGATTGATTATAATGCATTTTAAATTACGTTTGATTAACCATAATGTAATTTAAATGGAGTTTGATACTTCTTTTGCCTTCTGACATTCCAACTCTTTGATAACTCCAACCAAATCAGTGACTTCAAAGGTTTTCGGTACAGGAAAACCAGATTCGGGTGCGAAGCGATTTCATTACGGCAGCCGCATTGTTCTTGGGGTGTACTAAATTCTCCACAATACTTCACACTTAGCGAATTTATAAACCTTATTGTACAGGGTGCACCACTTAACCGTTCCACATCTGGCAACTCTATACTCTTTTCGTTTGTTTCCAGATCGGATTATGACAGCCATGGATTTTCGTGGTGAACATGGCTGAAAGCATCGATGATTTTTGGCAAAAAATTATCATTTTCATATGAATTTTTCTTTAACTGGGGCCGTGAAACAACAACACAAATAACGCTCATGGAAACCCTCAATTAATTAGCCAGCATATTCTCCACGACCAACGCTTGACTTTTTGGGCTGGATTTTGTGCGGAAAGAATCATTGGGCCGATCTTCTTTGAAGACGATGCTGGATCAGCCGTAACCGTCAATGGAGAGAGTTATCGAGCTATGATAACGGATGTTGTTCTACCAATGCTGGCTGCCCACGGCATGGACAACTTTTGGTTTCAACAGGACGTGGTGAATTCGTTATATTTTTACAGCCAAAAAGTATGTAGAATTGTTACTATTGGCATGATAAGACTTTTAACACAACAGTTGACATTCAAGTACTTAAGTAAACCAAGTGAAATTAATTTTTCGTAAAAAAAGCATGGTATAAGGTGACGCAAAGTTAATCACCCTATCGAAATATGTTATAATTTTTGAAATGGTATCGTGCGTCAATCATATTTCATATTTTTGAACTAGACATCTACAGTATACAAACAGATAAGCAATTGAGTGCTATACTCCGAAAGAGCGTGGTATAATTGGGTCGATTTTTTGACCAACAATCAGTTGGTGGAGTTGGCGCAATGTGCATTTCGACGTCGGTTTCCGAAACGTGTCGCGTCAACTGGGCAAACAATCCAGCGCTTAGCTGCTTAACAGACTGGAACCACACGAGACCTTGCAAGACGTAGCCGTCACCGGACTGGTCGTTTGAACAAGAATATCGCGGCTGTGGCTGCCGATGCCGCTGAGGACGATGGAACAGCAATTGGGCATCATAAGAAGGACCATACAACGGATTTTAGTGAAAGACTTACACATATTATCGCACAATGTGCAAACAGTGCATCAGTTAATACCTGCTGAAAATCATCATGAGCGACTAGGCGCATTTCCACTTAAGCGGTTATGTCAATACGCAAAATCTTGGTTTCTGGGGCACTCCGCGTGTGTTGCACGAAGAAAACTTCTGTGCATATTTTTTTGAGGACGACAATACGGTCACTGTTATTGGCGAACGATTTGGGGTCATGATAAACGATTTCTTACTGCCGGAATTTCAAGAAAATGGTGTAACCGCACACAGGACGCGTTTCCTGGCCGCGTAAACACCCGTTTTGGCGATTTGGCATGGTCAGAAAGATTGCCCTATTTAACCATCCCAGACTTCTTTCTTTGGGGCTACTTGATGTAGCGGGTTTATGCCAACAACCCTCAGACAATCGCCAAACTTAAGGAGAATATACGACAGGAATTCGAACAGTTACCAACGGAAATTTTGCGGAAAGTCATGGAAAATGCGATGAAATGGACACAAATGTGTATGAACACGGGAGGCAGCAACATGACGGATATCATCTTTCCACTTAACAGATAAAGTTGTAAAGGTCCAAATAAAGATTTCATCACTCAAAATCATTTTGTTTATATAGTAAAAAAGTTATTCAAAAACAAAATTGGCTGATTAACTTTGCGCCACCTTGTATTATTATTTCATAAACATTTTGTTTAATTTAATAATTCAGTGGTTTTATTTAAAAAGTGGGTTATATCTTTTAAACATCTCTTGCAAAGAACTGTTTTGTATTTTTATTTTTATGTTTTTTTTTTGTTTATATGGATTTTGAGTCTGTAATGCGAAATTAAGTCATCGAAGTGCATTAATAATTTTCGATTTTTCTGCTTTAGATGTCAATAATTTCTATGGACATCACTTTAACTTCGTCCGCCTGACTTCCTGATTTTCAGTATATTCCAAGGATTCCAATAAATCAATAATGGATAGCTTCTTTATTCTGCGTTTGTTTTTTTTTTTCATTGAAACTTCCATAACCTATAATAATGGCTTCATAGAAGTTTATTTTTTTAAAATTTTACTTTGAGGTTAATTTTATGGGTTTTGATGGTCTATAACTTATGCCAGGTTCTTTTTTCAGTAAACTTTACAAATGCGCGAAATTCTTCGAATATTTCTACTGCTTGGCGTTACTCATAATTTTGTGTATAGTTTATTCGTAGAAATCTGGACGCCTGCTCAGTATGTACTGCCAGAGCTGTCAAAATCGTGTTGATTTGAATTTGCCGAAATCCACTAAAATAGCGCCGAATATACTCGCAGGAAATTAATATATCGTCGGAATCCTTCTCGCTTACAAAATACATACCGGACATCTACTTAAGATGATATTGAAGCAGAAAGAAAATGTCCGCTGTGAGGGAGTCATTCAATAAACCGAATGATATAGTCTATGATCTAGATTCAGAGTCCATAATCTAGATTCAAACAGATTCAAATTTATATTTCTTCAAAAAGGTATGCGGCAAAGGTATATCAATCGAACGATACACTGTTCGCCTTATCAACATCACCCTGCCCCAGGTCATGAGGCAACCTTTATTTCGACGGATGGTACTGGCACTCCAGAAGTGAAACCTTTAGGCTATAGTTGGGGTCCGTGTTAGAGGGCATGGTTTATACAGCTCATCACCCTATATTATGAATCTTTATTGCGTGCATTTATCCTGTCAGTGGACAAATTCTTACGTATATGGTGCGTGGTTTGATTCAAGCTGGATGACAAATGGAGGTGGATTAGATTAGGTTAGGTGTTGGTGGCAGTCGGTGAACAACTCACTAAGACTTATTAGCCCATGGTAATACCATGGGTTATCAAGATTAAGTGTTAGCCCCACCGGAGAAACATTTAGTTTGCTCCAAGATTCTCAAGATCTTGTCTAAGTAAATTTTCCCAGATCCCTAAATAGGTTGAATCCCATAGTAGACATCCTCCTGGCGACTAATACTGCACACGTGCAAAGATGTTCAGTGGATGCTTCTTCTTCCTTATCGTTACATCAATTTGCCCTGTAATTATCCTTTACCTTTAATTTCGCCACTTGTCTGTCAATTAGACAGTGTCCCGTCAAAACAAAAACATGCATTAATACCTTGGGCATGGCCAAAGGTTCATGGATCTCCTGCTATCCACTATTGTCTTGAGCGTACACAATCTGCGCCCTACGTCCATCTCTCTGGCATCATCATATAGGAGCGCTCTCACTGGATATGCTTACAAGTCGGTATATATGTAGAATACCAATACACTCCAATTCCTGTGGAACCGGTAAGATAGTCCCTAGTCTGCTCCATAGAATAATACATACCATAGAAGCTTCTATTCGCTCAATAAATTAAATGTCATAGGTACGGTAGAAAGTAAACATTGGATGGTGGAAAATATCGGTTCAATAATACCAGATAGTGGCAAAAGTATACAGCGATCAACAAAGGAACAACAACCGAATTTCGTGTTTTTGTGGCAAACTAGTTGTGTTAAATACAATACAAATGTATACCAACGATAAAAGTCAACAAAAAAGTGCAAAATATATTTAAATTTTTCAGTTCTACATCAAAACGACAGGAAAAAGTTAAGTGAACATATTTTTTAACTCCACCTGGTGTAAGATAATTTTAAATTTAATTGCTCTCATTTCCACAAACCTACGATGAAGAGTGTGAAATGAAACGGCAGATAAGAGAATAAGTTTATCTACGTATGTATTATTCTATGGTCTGCTCATGCGCTCAACAATTTCCCTGAATGTTCCTGTAGCCTGGCACCCACATGAGCGGTATATCGTACTGTTGGGCCATATCATTAAGAGATCTGCAGCAGTCCTGGGCCGGAATACTGATTTCAGGGATTTGATGACCGCTTGACTCTCCGATATGACTGCTGGATTATTATTCCTTATCCCTTAGCCACTTCTACATATATATCTGTCTCTATATGTCCTTTATTTATTTAAACAGAATATAACAATATGTTATATATGTTATATTCTGGTCACTTCTCTACTAGCCAAGTCTTCGGCCTGATACATGCCACAATGATCAGGTAGTATACGAGAAAGAGACTAGACTAATTTCCTTGAGACCCCGTAGCCTACCTGTTCATTCATTTTCGACCCACCGGTGTAGAAATTCACACATCCCTCTGTACTAAGAACTCCAATGTTCCAGGAAGCCCTTTCCGGCATGAGAGTAGGGTATTTCCAATCGAATCGCTTTCGAGTGTGTTCAATGTTCAATGACCGGCTCCGACCATGCCGCATTTTAAGAGTTACCTTAACCCGATTTCAGACGTGGAAGCAGTCTGGCTGCCTAATATTATCGCCCGCAACAAATATTAAATTACATCTATGGAAGTGGTAGAGTACCCGTGATTCGCGATTTCGTTGAACCATTGTCAGTAGTACACAACAGGTGCGTTTCTCAAGTACCTGTTTCCGCACGATAACCGCAACACAGCTCAAAACTTCGATCTTTCTCAAAATTTACATAATTTATTGGCAATGGACCAATACACGCTGAAAAATATCGGCCCCAGCAACATATTGCAGGAACCATGTACATGTTTGCAAGCATTGCTTTCGTTAATTGAAGATCTGATGCTTTTTGTTTCTTTATGGTGACACACAGCAGTGCCTTCAGTAGTTTTCAACAAACAAAACCACATTTGGGCCACAAATACATGTATTATAACCAGCTATGGGCACCACTACAGTGAAGTGCTTGTGAGCTTGCTTGGATGTGTGGCACTGACAAAAATTTTGTGTGTGAATGGAATACATATTTAAAAAAATATTTCTCGGAAAAAAACAGACGATGGTGGTAAGAATGAAGTTGGGATGTTTAAAAATTCTAAATTTAGAAACATTGTTAAAATTTGAAATATATGTCCAAACTTTTTATTGAATTATGGCTTTCTTATTCATTTACAAAGTCTTAAAGCTAAAACGAAATAAAGTCTAAATTCCTTTTTGATGTAAATAAAAATTATTCTAATACGAGACAAAATGCGAGCGCATGTAAGCAAGTATGAAGCGCTGTGAACAAAAAAATTGTATGCGTGTATTTTTTCGTCTTTTCAAATCGCACAATTCGGCATACGTTTTGCTTGCTTGCTGTTTTCAATCCAACCAAAACAATTTTCGCTGCTTTGCTTGCTCTCTTGCTTGATTTATTTGCTCACATTTTCATATACATACGTATATATATATATATATATAGCTGATTATAACCTATTGATCCTTGTATCCCAAACATGTTATATTGAATAGCAAACACAATTTGCTTGGACACAAGTGTAATAAATTTGCGAAAAGCTACAAACACCTTATATTTGCATCCAAACAACAAAAAAGACAAATTTTTCAGCGTGTACGAATGGACCGTGAACAGTAGGCGAGGTAAAACTTCAGAATAGGTGATGTTTACCCATTAAAAAGGTTCTTCAAGAGTACATTAAGTCAACAAGCGTGTGTAGCAGTTCAGAAACTTCAAAATTCAAAACTATTCAAAATAGGGCATGTGTTACTAACAATATTTAAGCTGAGAGCAATCCATTTTTGGAAATTCAAAGATCGGAACTGAAATGCATATCTTTGAAAATTAATTTTGGAAATATAATTGTTGGTAACCCGCAAGTGGCCGTCGGTGGTGCAATGGTTAGTGTGCGCGCCTCTTGTACATGAGATCCTGGGTCCGAACCCTGCTCTGACCACCTTCAAAAAAAAATTTCTCTCGGCGGCGGTCACCTCGCATAGTAACGGCGAACTATCGAGTATATAGCCATGAAAAAGCTTCTCAAAATACTGTTCGGAATCGGTGTAAAACTGTAGGTCCCAATCAGTGAGTGAAAACTGGAAAGCGCACAGCTCAGTGATTGTGAGAAGTTCTCCCCGGTCCCTTCATGGGATGTAATGGGAAACCATTTATTTTATTTTTAACCCGCAAGTCTAGTCATTATGCCAACATTAATTCAATAGTGAGGGTAGAAAAAACAAATTCAGTTAAAGAAATTATTATCGTGCCACAAAGGCTATGGAGTTCCGTTGAATTTTAATAGTTGGCGTGTCAACAGCCAGCTACAAGGACATTGCTCATTGTATAAAAAAATGTCTTTGGTATTAAGATATCGAGGGGATATAACGTGGCTTGAGTTGTTAGTACCACATTATGCCTGTATTTCACTGATATAATCATGTGATTGAGGAGTTTTGTGCCGTCCATACCCGACATGTAATATAATAAAATCGTTTAAAATAAATTCCAAATAATATTTACAGCCACTTGGCATTCATCCTGCATTCATTTCCTACCGGTCTTCCTATTGCCATCACAGAAATGCACATTTCTTATACCTGACGTTGTGGCTGGTGTTGTTGTTTTTGCTCATTTTTTCCATAACTTTTCTTTCAAAGCTAAACAAACACTCTCGTACGAACAACTACAAAGACTGAATGCACACAAGCGAGTGTACGAGTATGAATTCGAGTATGGTGAATATGGTGTATACGATATTTCATAGTAACCATGTGTACATTATGTGTTTACATGCAGTTCGTGCATGTATTTATGTATGTATTATACTACGATATCCTTAAGTGACTTTGTTTGTGTAGGTGACTCATTGTGCTTATCTTCTATCACTTTCTCCTTGTCTATTGTTTGTAACTAAGAGTAGGGTCAAAACAAACAAGAACAGCAAACAAATAGAGAATAATCAACTACCAGCCACCAACGAACAAAAACACAAACAAATAACAGCTGTTGTTGTGTTTATAGTCACAGGACCAACTAATTTGTTGATCCGGAAGACAATGGACGACGTCAGGGACAATACAATACAAAGAAGTCTCGGCAAGTGTTCCAGTGATTTGGAATAAAGTAATTACCCATTTTGGTATCGGCAAGGATTTATTGATAAAATAAAGTAGTGATGACAAGCGAGTGAGTCCTTTAAATTACTTTTAATGTAGTAATAAATAACCAAATCAAAGAATCGTGTACTTAATTTGTAGGCAAATGAGTGTATTTTTGGATTTAAATAAAATTTGTAGAGTATGTAACTGATGCGCGTGTCAGCGCCCATGCAACCAACAATATTATACGATTGTAACTCATGTATTACTCAGCACGAAAAGTACTAACGACAGCAACGGTGAAATAATTACTAGAAGAGTGAAGGTGATAGGAATTTGTCGTGTGACTAGTGACAAGTTTACATCAGATAACCAACTACTTTGCCTGAATTGGTGTCATCGCTAGATAATCTGTCGTAAAATTGATCATAACAACAATAGGCCTGTTTTATTATTCCGTGTTAAACTATTATTTTCGACCACTTTGTATGGAGAGCTAAGAGATTTTAAGCGTCTCTTTAAGTACACAAATTTCAGTCGGATGAACCGACTTAAACATACCCTCACCCTAAGTCATACCTTGCTTCCGAGTTCTGACGCTGAGCGAATGGGAGTGACAAATGTGACCATATTCAGTCGCAGTAGAAGTAGCGCTAAATATTAAGCCTGTTTTTTTATTCCCTGCTAAACTAATTTTTCGACGACTGTGTATGGTACAAAGTCGTCGAAAAATTAGTTTAGCAGGGAATAAAAAAACAAGCTTATTATTTACTACCCAACTTAGTTAGGATGCAATGTGGTTATAGGGAATTTTTCGAACTACCTACCCATTGTCCGCCAGATATTTATATGGGAGGTGCAAAAATGGGTATGGCGAAGTTGTTAATTTTTACTACATAGTAGATTTTGACAAAATATTGATCAGTATCAAATTTTATTAGGATTGGTGATGGTTTACTGAAGATATCGAGCCGGCCAACCGAAAATACGCCGAACTTTTGTCCGGCACGTACGAAACTGGGCGTGGCACAGTAGTCACTTATTAATTACACAGTAGCTTTTACCAAAATATTTCCTAGTACCGAATTTCATTAAGATCGGTCGTGGTTAACGAGAGTCGGTTGTCGATCAACTGGTCAGCCGCCCAACATTTGTATGGGAGGTACCAGAATGTGTGTGGCAAAACCGCTCATTTTCCATAGAAGAGTGTCATTTGACTAAATATTGTCTTGTACAAAATTTCATAAAGATTGGTTCGGGTTTGCGGAGCTTCTCGTGCCGAACAATGTGACGGCCAAACAACTTTTGTATCGGAGACGAGAAGTCTTATACCCAATTTCATTAAATTAACTTAAACATACATACATACATATGACATTTTTAAATTACAACTGTTTGTATATGGTTAAAAATCGGCAAATAAGAGAGTCTCCAAAACAAACAAAGGTATATAACTGGGAAACGGTGCATCCAACGGCAAAAATTATAAATTTGTTACCACCATAGGAGGCTTTAACCAATGGATATCTTGAATACGGCATCACTTAGAAAAAAAGCTAAAACTAAAATTTTTCGAATCAAAAATCGCTAAAACGCCCTTATGCTAATCTTTCTGAAACGGAACGTCCAGTCCAAAATATAACTATTATTTTTCAAAAAATCACCAAAATAATAAAATCGCTAAAATAAGAAAATAGCTTAAACTCGGAAACGGTACGCCCTATCGCAAAAATAATAACTTTGTTACCTCCATAGGAGGCTTTAACATTTATTAGTAATGGTAATTAGCAGGAATACGGATACACGACATAGCTTGGTACAGTTTTGCCCGCATCGGGCTATCGCAGACAGCCTTATAATCGAAATGGGTTTTCATGGGTTTTCCACAAGATTTGTCGAAATATGTAACACACTCGAGAGGACCTTGTATACAATGTATAAAAGACTTATTCCACGATAGTTGGCACATATAATCTGGTCGCCCTTTTTTGAAAACAAGGTATAGTATGCTAAAGGTACGGTCAGATTGGGCAAATATTTGATCAAAATATGTTTCATCATATTTGCTCAAAATGTTGTCAAATCAATACAGGGTTGATTTTGTGTTCACACTATTCACATTTATTTGCCTCTTTTTGTTTGATCAAACAGATATCAAATAGCATCAAATAAACAGTAGGGCAAATACATTTGTCCTGTGGTCACACTTGAACAAATATTTGCAACAAATAATTGTTTGATCAACCTGCCAGAAAATACAAATTTGTTTTCTCAAAAATTTTAAGCAAGCTGTCAGAAAATGCAAATTTGTTTTCTGAAAAGTTTTAAAGAAATTGCCAGTAAATACAATTTTGTTTTTTCAAAAGTTTTAAACAAACTGCAAAACAAATTGTAAATAACTGATGCAGGAGGATGAATGTTTTCTTGTTTTATGCTGTGGAGAAGCGACGGAGTTAGTTTTGGAAGAGGAGAAATCTTAAAAGCAAATTTGGGCAAGTTTAGCTCCCACTGGCGTAGCCAAAAAAGCCCACTGGTTTGAGGTAGAACTCATTGTTTGAAGCAAAAAATTGTAAATGCCAATTTTGGTGACGGCCCCTATTTCCGGAGTTATGGGCCTAGCCGTTGAACCAAATTACCAAAATATTTTAAAAAATGTTTATAATATTTACCAATTCTTCTTTTTAGTTTAATGTTGGTGATTTTTATTCACTTTATAATTTGAGTCGTTAAAGCTGACAACACTGCTTATACCACCTGTTATTTACCATTGTTTGATCTTACAATTCTTTTGTTAGGTCAAATAAATGTTTGCTCAAAAAAGAGAAAACTATTTGCTCGTTAGTGGTCATACTGTGGTCACATTGAACACATTTTTATTTGATGGTAAATAATTTTGTTTGCCCAAAATCAGCTGTTTTGTTGTTTGCCACACAAAAATATTTTGTGGTCAGACTGAGGCTAAGAAATATTTGACGTTTTTCGTCAAATATTTGCCCAGTCTGACCATGCATTCGTATAGCCAGACTTTCATAGCCACCAGCCATAAACAGCTCAGCCGGTAGTCCATCAGCTCCAGCGGTTCTGTTTCTATTAGCTGGAAAATTGCAGTTCTATCTTCGCTTTGTCTAGGAGGGGGTAGTCGACGCCTGTATTTGCTCAACAACCTCATCTATATTGAAGTCTCCTAGGACAAGTAAAGCAGAGCAGAGATGTGATGTCTAAATATTCCCAACATACTCTGCACATCTGCGACAAGATTCCCGTTCTTATCACTACAAATCTATATGCCCGTTGGTTTGACATTATACTTTTCGGTAGAAGTTACGGGCCACCATTTTTAAGATTCAATTTGCTCACACTCGCTCTTCTTCAATAAATGGGGTTTCTCCATGTTCTTCCCCTTATCCCGCTCCGTCGCTGCTCACGTTGTAACTGACTGCAGCATTGCCGTATGTGCAGTGTTCGTTTCATCATATGCCATGCCAATATTCATCGTACCATGATTGTTTCTCTTTAAACGGGTTTTTATTGCCAAGTACGGTCTCTGCAGCAGTTCTCATCGAGTGGGAAATGTACATCCACTGGGCTTCAGGCGTTCTGTGCGCGTTCTGCGCCAGTAGCTGAGCGATCTTCTCTGAAAAGGCCGTGGCAATCTCTGGTAATTGTTAAACTTGTGCGAAGCTTTGCTGCAACCAGGTAGTGATCCGAATCGATATTAGCTCCTCAAATCACACGTTTCACACGGATGGTGGCTTTACGTTCACTCACGGGGTTAAACCTAGAGACCCGATGTCGCAGTCTTTTTCCAACTACACTCCCGCAACCAAATTCATGCTGTTCTCATGGCAGCTGTACCATATGTCACAGTTCTTCATCCTTGTACAGCCATAACCTGTCCATCGCATCTCCTGGATAGTAAAGTAGTAATAAAAGCCTTATAATTCTCAAGGCCATAGTGGCACCGGATTTGTATAGTGTTCTAGCATTCCAAGTCCATATCCGTAAATCGTGGTCCGTATAACGTCTCTTATTCTCATTGTGTATTTTCATGACAGGATAATTATGTTTCAGCCGCGGAATACGGATGAGCCGCTGACCAGAACGCTGTGTGTCGAAACTGGATTTTTGATTTGTTGCTTTTGATGTGCCATTGGCCATTAGCGTTGGGTCATCCGCCTTCAGAACTATACTTGTACGTATGTCCGCTAGTTCGAAGAGCTTCAGTGACAGGGTCATCCATTTAACCTGAAACGTATCAGTGATCCTACCTAACGCAGGGTTCCGGTAAAGCCATTGCCTGGGTCATACTTAGTGTAAGACCGGAAGTAGGGACCTGCGCTATGAAGAAATCATTTCTGGTCACTTCCCGTATCAACTTTATTAAATACATCATAACTATATTTTTATTGTAACTAAGTGGCTATCAGAAACCTTCCACCTATACGGTTAGTCCCATGTTCCGTAAGCGTCATTAGAGTAAAAGTCGGATTTTTTAACATTTTAGGAAAACTCTACACTCTGAATTCTTATCGTCCAGTTAATTTCCATACTAAATACTTTTACTACTAAGGTAAGGCTGGACTAAGGAGTATGGGTGTAAAGCCAGCCACTAGATTTTGGAAAATGCATGGTGATACACTTTTGGAATGAAATTCTTCTGTAGCCTCTTAAATAACCAGTGGTATGATGTAAATTGTATTAACTAAACAATAAGTGTTAGTCAAAAGTTTGAATCATCTTGAAAAATTCCACCTTTTGGTATCTTTATTCAACAACCAACCATACGACGATGTTCAAAAATTTCTAGTCTTTTGGATATATACATATAACTTCCGGAAATAGCGGACGAATAAAACTAAACTTTCTGCTGGAACTTTTGACTAAGGAGATAATCGAGGTACCTTTGACTCAATTTTGCCTTTAGACCTAATAAGTCGTCTTGCCATGAGAGCACAGAAATTATCCAAATATTAAATTGAAGATGAAGTTAAAGTACAGAAAAAATTAATTTGTCTATGTTAAAAAAATGGGAATTATTGTTGTTAGACGTTGTAATAGATTTTCATGACCATCAGAACTCTTTAAGATATTACATCAAAATTTAGTCAGAATTCTTTATGCATTCGTAAGTAAAATCAGTTCAATTTGTACACAGATTTTTTTAGAATTTGGTGCGATGCTTCGGAAAAAGCAACAATCTCCGAATTCGTTTCGAAATGTACTTTTGTGAACAGGTCGCAATTCATTACCAATTTAAATGTTTAAAAAGATATTGATGCTATTATTATACTACTGGCACATCTCAATAGTTTTATATTCTTTTAATTATTAGTAATATTGATATCACCCTTTTAATCTAAATGATTTTATAATGTAAATCGATTAACAAACCTGTTGTTTATTATAAAACCTTTAGCACCCACGCTATGGAACATTTTAACAAACTCAATTCAAAAGTTTCAAATATAAATGCGTCTTTAATTCAAACCAAAAAGACAACATTTCATCACTTAATACTAATAAAACTATTACAAAACAATTAATTCAAAGCATTCATTACATTACGGCGGAAATTTAATGATTACTACATACAATTTTATACACAAATGCCATAAGGACGAAATGAGCCCATTGGGAATTCCATAAATCATCAGGAACTGTTTGTTGGCTGGTGGTGAATTTGTTTAGGATTGCGGTTATACCAGTGGAGGAGATATTATTTCATTGACTATCCGGGTCGTTAACTATGCCGCCAACATGGTTTGTATCCATGGCAAATACGTGGCTACATTTACATAAACACCCGGTACACCTGATGTGGCACAGCCAATACCCCAGGCCACCAAGCCGACCACATACCAAATATTGTTGCTTTGACACACCAGTGGGGAGCCGCCATCGCCCTACACATCCATTAATCGAATTGAATTGAATACAATGAAGAATGGGAAAAAAGAAAAAGGAAATCAAAGACCATATTGTAATTATAATGATATTAAATATAATAATTTCTTTGCAATTGGTTTTCACACTACTTACCGTACACGCATCCTTGCCCGGCTCACCACCCGCACATATAAAACTCGAACTGTTTAATACGAAACTGGGACCCAAACGCGTGGCCTGCAAAGCCGCTTGGCAAGCGGCATTCGTAACCAGTGGCACATCGACTTCGCGCTGTATGGCCTGGTAAGCACCGGTAGGACCAAAATCATTTTTACCCCACCCAGCGACAAAGCAACGTTGTCCCACAAACGATAAGATGGGTAGGCAAATTGTGCCCACTGTTGATTTTGTAGTTAACGAAATGGGGGTGGCTAATTTCAGGAGAGCAACATCGTTTTGTAAATTGTTCCTATTGTAATTGGGATGAAGGAAAACATTGGAGACCAAGACGTCCTGCGCCGGAATGGGTTCTGCTGTGCCGGAAGCATCCCATTCACCGACACGAACTTTAAAGGACGTAATGCTGAAATGAAATTGACGTTTACAATTAAGACAAATAAGCAAATTTGAAAATGGTTGGTGGTTTTCTCTGGGGGCTTAAAAATCAATTTATCAAAAGATTTACTAAATGTTAACAATTAAAGTAAAGCATTGAAATTTAAAGTTAAAGATAAGTTGGATTATACAACCTTTATGATTTACTGCTTTGGAAAGGTTAATTATGTGGGCAGTTCATCAAAAAAGTCAAAAAATTCTCAAACGAGAAAAATTTCCGCTCATTAAAATATCGTGGGTGGTTTGGTAATCAAAGTAGCGTGAAAGTTATTAAATTAGTGTCTTTAATAGAAAAATACTTATTGTAGATAAGAATGACGTCTCGTGTCTCTTACCTAAAGGCCGTGTTAGACTATCAATGTAAATGGAACGAATGGCGAAGAGAAATAGAATGAAGTTTTCAAACATTTCTTGGAAATCGTACAATCATTCGGCTTTGAGCTTACACTATCACTTTCGGAACGACGACGGAAGGGAAGGTCCAAAAACATAAAAAAAAATTTCCCATTACAATCCATGAAGGGATTGGGGAGCGCTTCTCACAACCAGCTCACAGCTGTGCGCTTTCCAGTTTTACACTCACTGATTTTGAGAAGTTTGTTCATGGCTAAGTACTCGATAGTGTCGCCATCACCAAGCGATATGACCGTCGTCGGAAGAAATGTAAGGTGGTGTCAAAGCAGGGATCGAAATCACTTGAAACACATTCGACTACTTGTACCATAGCCACCATGAACTAAATGAGAATTGGAAGTGTAATATAAAGGGTTTTTCAACAGAGACGCTACAAAAGTAAATCGATAGGGACAACAAACGACGCCATATTTTTTCCCGCTCTTTTGACATTTCTCTTCAGTAAGGTTTGCCATTTCATCATGGAAAGATATACGAGCCAACAACGAGTCGAAATTATTAAAATTTACTACCGAAATTTGGAGTCAGTGGCCTCAACTTTAAGAGCGCTACGTCCAATTTATGGTCGGCTCATTTCTGGCTGAATGGCTTCGTCAATAAGCAAAATATGCGTTATTGGCCAGACAGCAATCCACACGTAATCCATCAGTCATCATTGCATCCCGAAAAAATTACGGTTTGGTGCGGTTTATGGGCCGGCGGCGTCATTGGGCCGTACTTCTTCCGTGATGATCAAGACCGGCACATTACTGTGAATGCGAATCGCTACCGTTCAATGATAACCGAATATTTTTGGCCCCAGTTGGATAATATGGGCTTGGAGGACATGTGACTCCAACAGGACGGCGCCACAAGCCACACAGCGAATGCCACAATCAATTTATTGGAAACCAAGTTTGGTGAACGTGTTATCTCACGAAATGGCCCAGTCGATTGGCCACCTCGGTCGTGCGATTTGACGCCGTTAGATTATTTACTGTGGGGCTACGTCAAGTCTATGGTCAATGCCAACAAACTAGCGACGATTGATGAACTTCGTACGAATATCGAACGTGAAATTGCAGCAGTATCGGCCGATTTATGCTTGAAAACCGTCGAAAATTGGGTTCAGCGTCTAGACTTCTGCAAGCGTGCCCGTGGTGGCCATGCAAAATAAATCGAGTTCCATACATAATGGCATCGAACGTACTTTCACAGGAATAAAGAGTTTCATTGGTATCTAAAACCGGTTTTGTTTTATTTAAAAAACCGATATAAACTTGAAAACCCCGATATAAACTTCTCCACATTAAATACCTAAATTTGCTGTAAACTAGCGCATCTTTACTCCAGTCAAATAAAAGGATTCCTAAAGTAAATGCACATTTGTCATGTTGAAAGTTCCTAAAGTAAAATACACGTCAACTTAAAATTTTTCCCTTAGAAAAATGTTTCCGACCTTGTATGCTTGTAAACCTTCCGCATCTGGAAAAACCTATAACTTTTTCTTTTGTTTTCACATCGGCTTATGACAGACCGCGTTCGAACAGTCACTCCAACGAGGTGGTTTCTACGGCACAGCTGATCGAAAAGGTTCTAGGGAAATGATGTAGAATGAGAGACCAAAGAAGACATAGAGATTATACACCATGCAGCAAACTAAGTTTAAATAGTGTTTGATTGATACTAATGACAGCTAAATTATGTTTTATGTTGTTTGCATCGAACGAAATACGAATTCCCTTTTATTTCTCTCCATATTATGTCCAACCAAAGAGTAAATTACTCGAACTCGATGGTCGTCATCAAGAAATCGTGATTTGAGGGATAGCGGCTCTTGTCTATTTCTTTATGGTCCAACTGAATTGTGCCATGGAACAGTACAAGACACCACAACGCGCTGCTATCGTGGATGTTCCCCCAACTGTGAAAACGCAACTTGCGTATCAAGCAAAATATCGGGTGAGGAGAGCGGCTTCAAACCACACCATTAAGCATTTACACGAAAAATTTGTCGCCACCGGCAATCTTGGTAATGCCGACGTCGTTCGAGGCGGTCTGGTGAGGCTGCAGAGGCCAGCGTTGTGAGGTGACCCCCAACATCCAGTCGTCACCGTTCTTTGCAGTTGCGCATCCCTCGCACGTCCCTTTGTCGCATAATTCGTGCTGATTTAATGTCATTCCCATACAAAATTCAATTAACGCATCGAGTTTACCGATCGACAAGCAACGAAGATGTAAATGGTCCCCCCCCCCCGTAAGATGAACTTCTCGTACATTAATATATAAAATTAAAAGCAAAAGTATGAACTTAATTTTAATATTTTGGAACAATATTCAGACCGATGCGAACTTAAAAACTGTTTTCCTATACAATTTTGTTTTCAAAAAATTTTAATTAGGTATTGTTTTACTTCATTTGGGCCCTATTGTACACATTTGGAGGAAATTTATTCCAGAAAAATTAAGGAAAATTGTTTACTTGTTTTAAGTCCCTACTCTCTTCACCTGTACTCTCATTAGTACAATTTTTAGATTTAGTTAAATCTTGTAATCTATACTAATATTATATAGCGGAAGTGTTTGTGAGTTTGTTAGTTTGTATGTTTGGGGGTAATGGTCTAAACTACTCATCCGATTTTAAAAATTCATTCACCAGTAGAATGCTACGTTATCACTGAGGCTTTTTAGAGGCTACTAAAATTCAGGACGAAGTCTGCCGGGTTTGCTAGTTTAAATAAAAATGTACTACAATTGAGTACATTTGTTGAACTACATTTTTGGTAGTTTTTAACTCAAAGTTACAAAGGTTTTTTTTTACAAAATATTCCGGTTCCTTTTTTTGATTTTGAAAACTTACGGTAAATTTGCCACTTTATGAGCCACCGTTAGGACATGCTGAGCGCTTATAAGCGCGCCTGAACCCAAATAAACTTCGCCGGTTGTCAGTAATGCTGCCTGCCAAGGATATTCACCAAACGAGGCTTGGCCAGCACCGGCCGGTAAGCTATTAGGAGGTGGTGGATATCTTCCTACCACATTGATACGCACCGGCCTGACAACACAG